>AWOL01S0313982.1:0-12010 GCA_000715115.1 Nicotiana otophora | reverse complement strand
CACCCACCCACCCAAGACCAAAAAAAAATCTTTGGTTATGGTTCTCTCTATAGGTTAGGTAAAGGGTCATATACGGAATTGCCAATTTGGTATTGTATGGCCAAACAGTAGAGGGTAACTTAGAAATGAATGAAGCCGAGATAAGGATAATAATTGTTCAATGCAGGTTACGGCATTACCTGTAAAGTAGTTTAATTTGGTGTGTTTAGTTGACATTGAGTGATGTTGCGAGAAATGGAAATATGTGAATATGATCACATCTACACTAAACTTTTAGAAACCCCACTAAACCATGATCTTGACCCTTTTGTGGGGGGTTTTACCAAGGATTTAAGTGATATATGTTAGAATGTAATTTTTTTTTATAGTATCATTACTTTAACATGTGATAGTCACTTGTACTTCTTTTTTCTTCTTCTTCCGGAGATTCTTCTATTTTTAAGAAAACTATAGTAAATTCCATAAGTCACCCAACTTACAGACCGCATCATACCAAAGTTATTTTTGTTTTGACTCAAAAAATAAATACCACACATTTAACATATCATGTCACGTTAAAACCCCATTTTCTAATAATAAAACAGGAATCTTACGGAAATATCCCAAATAAGTTCCAACTTATCAACATCTAGTCATTAATCAAAGACTTACAAAAATTAGCCAAGCGCGTATAAAAATTGATAACCCAAATAATTAAATAAGGTTCTTTCTTTCTAAAAATCACACGCAAAGATATCCTTCCATATTTTTAAGCGTGTTTAGCAGCATTAGAACAATATGAAAAGGAAATTTTATGGATGAGGTAGCAAATAAGGTGATGAAATAAATAATATATATATACAAGATTCCAAAAATCTAAGCAAAAAAAAGACTTTTTTCAATGGGTATGGTTGAACACTGAAAACATATAGATGAATCAATATACAAAAATTTGAGGAAGATCGGAGGTGATTTGGACTGACTTGGTATCAAAATTCGTAGTTAAAATCGAGTTCAAAATATTCTTCTACGACACACATGTATCAAACATGTAACACGCATGTATCCCGCACACATGTATACGTGGATATACATGTGATATACATTTGACATAAATATAATACATATGTGATACACAAATGATACACATTGAGATACACATATCACTTTTTTCATGTTCATCTTCTAATTAGAATTTTTAATTCAAACCAACTCAAAACTCCACCAAATCATCCCAAAATAGAGATTCAAGTTACTTAAGATGTACCCAATTTATTCTAATAACACCCACTCAAAAAAATATAAAATTTTGACCTTTTTTGGCTACAAATAGCTAATGGCTAATATTAGTAATATTTGGCTTATATTAGTAATATTTTATGAATTGACTAATTTTTGTAATAAACTACTTATAAATGGACATAACCGGAAACCTAATAAAACTCATTTAATCCATGATCCTTGTAGTTTCCCGAAATAAAACTCATTTAATCCATGATCCTTATACCCATCTAACCCACCCAATAAAAAAATGGGCCCACTTTAAAAGTTCCTTAGTCCATTTATATCTGGGTTTTTTGCTTGTGTTTGAATCGGGGTTTTTATTTGTGTCTATGGTTTGTCTAATTATACTAGACTAGATGAGGGTTGCCCGTGCATACACGGGCCCAATAGTCACTACAGGACGTGTTCTACTCTTGTTTACACTTTACGTCATAAACAAATAGACTTAGACTTACATATCCTGATTGACGACTGTCATAGACTGTATTGCAACGACTTTGCACTACTGAAAAATGTTGGCTCCCTCGTATTTGTGCTCAACAATTAAAAAAAGTTACATTATAAAACATCGTCAACGAAAGAAGTTCCAGTCAAAATAAACATGTGCAATTGTTTTCAATAGATGTTGTCCAGTCTCCTTCACGCAATTTTCTTAAAGCATATCTCTTCGGTTCTCTGATTCTTCAGTTCTGCCCTAACAAAGAAAATCACGTTAAAATTCACCAAGGTAACCTATACAGAAATTATACAAGTTCAAATTAAATTTGAGTAACAATGCTGATAGCTACTATAGATCAGTAAGCCAGAGTTGAAAAATTAACCACTAATCTTACTGCAATGCGATAAAAGCTGCAGACTATCATTATGTTGCTCTTTTACATGTCAAAATTTGAAATATGAGATATCGCCAATATCCATAGCACATTAATAAATTGACTTTTTTATTTTCCTTCTATATTTTTATTAGTACAATAAACAAATGAAGGGGAACTACTACTATTTTTTTTCCTCTTCAGAGAGGGTAGATAGATGCCTACAATTGCAATAGATTCTAATTTCTTATGAAATAAGATGCAATCTAGGCAATTTATCCATCCAAATAGAACTGCCAAAGCAAGATTCATTTTGGCATGATCCTCTTTATGTTTACTTCTTGAGTATTAATTTATTACAGGAGCCAACTGTTTCTATATATCGTGTTTCAATGCTAGTCATGAGAATACAAAAGAACAAGGAGCATATAAGCTTCCAACAATATATAACCTTGATAAGCACATCAGGAATAAATGAAATAAAATCATAATTAATTACTGGAACAGAGAAATCCAAATTAGGAGCACCAACGATACTTAGATAAAGTTACCAAATAAAGGGATACAAGCCTGACTCAGACACCAACAACAAAATTGAAGAGGTGCCGAGTAATGAAATAATTTATAATTTTCAGAAACGAAACTATCAGATATCTTAAGTTTTATTCCACAAATTAAGGCCAAAGATTCCTAAAGCATCTAGATGGTACAAGATACACCTAAATGCAGCAAAAATAAAGCAGTAAATGCCAGCACATAGATTTGCCGGAAGAATTGCATATATCAATCTCATCTTTGCAATTGTTAAAATAAATTATTGTGGTCCTAAATGTAGCACATAAAGGCAGCAGTGTAGACATCTAATCAACACATGTGAGAATGAGAAGTTGTTCTATTTACTTGCTGTGTATTTGTTGATGTTTGGTCAATTCATTGGATGACAATAGCTGATGTATTATGCGGCAACTCATGATGGATCAACTCTGAGGCACGAAAAGTAAGAGTTGACATGTCCATATAAATGATTAAAGTTGAGTCTTTCTCAGCTGCATTCTCCACACAAAAGTGAGTTTCTTCTGTTTGAATGTCCTATGAGAAAGCTAACACTATCAGCAAAACATGATGATGATGGGTTAATGAATCCCAGTAGTATTGATATCCCATAAACTATAGCAGTACCAAAAATGACCACAGTGAAGCCTAGAACAACATGTATGCACGTAGAATCAAATTTTGCACTGAAAAGAAGGTACCATTTCTTCCAATTATGTCCTCTTCAAGATAGGATAAATCATAATCTTGAGCAATTAGGAATATGTAAAATTTTGGGAAGAAACTGATGTCCTATTCTAGTACAATAAGTCTTCCTCTTCAAATGAGACTAAGATATAAATTTTATGCATTTAAATTGAAAGGTTAACGTTAGGAGAAAATAGATCCTTCAAGCAGAATAAGTTATTTCCTCTTCAATCAACGCTAAAATAGCATTGTTGAGATCTAAAGTCAAAGAAAATCTTAAATTGATAACTTATAGTTCCAAAAAATAAGACATTATTTCTTTAGTAGTTAAAAGAGCCTTGCTTTTGTTCCACACAATTAATGCTGCAGGAAATTGCTTTGTTCAAATGCCCGTCTTAATTAAAACTTACCTTAGTCATTGAAGTACATATTTGGTGTAATCAAAATAAAATGGCAGACAACCAAATGACATATGCGAAGATAAATTTATAGTTTGCAATTTTATAACACATGAAAGTTCTTTGAGGGATTCACCTACTTATCATACCTAGAATTATGTGGCATGAATCCTTACTTTATTGAGGCGAACATAGCAGAGCAACATTAAAACATGATCGATAAGAGATGGCTGGACTTAGCTGTTGCATTAGATAAAATAGGTGATAGAGTGCAAATATTTTTTACCATAACAGGAAAATTAATTTCTTGCCTCAGATAATCACCATTTTTCTCAATTTCAATTGAACTTCTAAACTGACCTAAAATTGTTAGATATGACTACTATAAATTCCAAGATAGCCCAGTAGATTCAAACATTAACCAATTGACAGGAACCTATTTTAAAATAGAGCTTTGTGAACTCTAACACCCACCTAACAAAAAGAGAGCCTAAAAAGGCATGAACCTGAGACCTCGGAAGAATATAGGAAGAAAATTAAAGATCTTAAGTTTCAACTTGAAAATTCCAAATTCAAGTAAAAATCTCAGCAAAGCTCGCAGCATTATCCAATTGAAGACAGTAAAGAGGGGAAACTATATTTGTATAACGATAGTAAAGAGGGAAAACTAAAGTTTGTTATATATCAACAATTGGCATACGAACATAAAACAAACAAAAGGAAATCACAACATTTCACAGTTGTAGAATTAAGGATTTATAGTCGAAGGATTGAGACTTACATATTCAGGCATACTGTCAAATAACTTTGGCTGCATTAAAGTTCTTCTCCTCCCCATTACTATTTTTGTCTTGATGGCACTTAGCGTTCCCTATACTGTAATAATGTGCGTATCCGTGTAAAAAAAATTCATACAGACACGTGTGATCAAATAATCACATACATGCTAAGAGTACAACACGAAAATATGACAACAACAACAACAACAACATATCCAGTATAAATATGAACAACAAAAACAACATACCCAGTATTATCCCACACTGTGGGGTTTGAGGAGTGTAGTGTGTACGCGGACCTTAACTAACTTGTGAGGATAGAGAGGCGGTTTCCGATAGACCATCGGCTAAGGCACGAAAATATGAATGAAAAATAAAAAAAATCAGATCTGTGTCCATCAAATATTCAAAATCATACAGAGCGAAATAAAAAGCCAAAAAAGGTGTAATAAGAGAGCAAAGCAGAAGCACATAGAGAACTTCAATAGCTAAATGAAAACAACTAAATCAGTAATCTCTGAGAAGAATGAAATAATATTATTTACATGCTCTTGGAAATCACTGGAACCAAACAGACCAAAGAGAGCAAGAGTACCTAGTAGAAACCTTCTTCAATAGAACTATACACTCGTAGAATACCATCTGACTCGACCAAAATAAAAAATAATTATGTAACCCAAACATGCACATACATATGTATTTCCAAACATGTGAAAATGAGAAACCCACTCAAACATATATTTAAAAATTAAAACATACCCACTCAAATTCACTACCGATAAGCTAGTATATCAACTAAAGAAAGAAGGGGAGACTTACCAAAAGTAAAAAATACCGCAGAAGCGAGACAAACTGGAAACAAAAGCGTGAAATATTGAAGCAAAATCAGAAATGAAGCCACAGGAGCAAAGAAAATATTACAGAAAGGGCGGCTAAGAAAAACATAACAGTGAAATAAAAAAAAAAGTGTGCGGAGAATTTGAGAGAGATAAGAACAGAAAAAGGATGGCGATGGCATATCGAGCTTCAGTTAATGGACAACCACAATCGGTTCATCGTCGACAATAGTAGAGAACCACTTCAGAAAAATCTGTGTTTTAGCCTCCATTGTTGCCTAGTGGAGAGAATTTGGAGGAGAGTAGACATGGAAAAAGCTTTTGTCAAGAAATGGGTAAGAATAAAGAAAAAAATCATAGTAGAACTATCTCGAAGAAAGTTGGTGGGTACGGCATGCTGAAGCCAGCTGTCTCACACATAACAAAATGCCGCACAGCTTACCCTAGTCTGGTTTAGAGACTCTATTTTCAAATAAACCTCGAAATCTTTTTTTTCAATAACTCTCCACTTTACTTTTTGAGGTGACTCAAACTCATAAAATCTTAGTTGGATGCGGAGATCATAACAACCACCTTGTCAACGAAATGCTCCTAGATAATAATAATAATAATATTACTAAAGTAACATTCGTCGTCCAACCAAGCTTTCACTTATTATATGTAATATCGATAATTTGATCTCTTCCTGTGCGCGCGCGGGCGCGCTTTATGAACTTTTTTTATCTATTTATTTCTGCCGTTGAAAGGCTTTGTCGTTGTAATTCTTTTATTCCAAGAAGTTTCAGTACAAACTTAATTTATGGAAGAAAGTTCTCTGGAATTAATACTTTTTTTCGAGTACTTTCTTAAATAATTTTGGATCACAAGACTACTTAAAATAAGAAGTAACATTTCTGAAAAATCAAAAAGAATGTATGGCTTATATTTTTATGGATATCATCTGTTTATTGTAGGAATACCCACATGCAATAATATTACAGTTTGAGTCTTTTTTGAGTCGTATTAATGTTGGGGTTATTAATAGTAGAGAGGTAAATGTTAATACTGGAGCAAGGACCGATGTTGACCGTCTTTTAAAATAGGCTCATTCTCTTATTCTTATAGTTTTTTACACAGATTGTCTCTTTATAAAAATCATTTTCTTAACTAATAGTTTTTTCGGTTTATTCCAAATATAGCAGATTTTATTACAGATATAACATTTGTGAAAAAACTCATTAATTGTAATAAGGGCATCCTATTTAATAGCCAAAATACAAGCACCCAATATTTAAGAAAAACATTGCAATCTTCACTAATACCATGTAAACATATTGCATATTTTCTTCGAAAAAGGGCCAATAATATCCCTAACGTATTGAAAATGGTTCAGAAATACCTTCCGTTAACCTTTTGGTCTGCAAATGTCCCCGACGTTTGTTTTTGGACTCAAACTTACCCTTCTATCTAACAGAAGGGCCAACAATACACCTAACGTATTGAAAATGGCTCAAAAATATCCTATGTTAATATTTTGGTCCGCAAATACCCCTAACGTTTGTTTTTGGGCTCAAACTTACCCCTATATCTAACAAAACTAACCTGGTCAATTTTTTGACTTTAACTTGGTCATGTGCTATTTTCTTAACCCGCCACGTATATTATTTATATTAAATAAACTCACCTGTATCTTTTAAAATACCCAACAACCCTGACCCGCTCCTATATATTTAGACGGTCGACTAAAAATAATTATATTCGCTAGTTAAATATATATAAAAAAATATACATTGATTATATATAAAAACATGTATATTATGCATTAATATTTTAATATATTACATGACATTATATTTAGGAGAAATTATATGGTGTAGTTTTCCCTTCAAATTTTACAGATCTTAACAAGTTTAACAAATATAAATTTTAACTTGCAAACGTAAAAATGATAATGTTCTATTTATATGATTTTAAAGGAGAAGCAAAGAAACAGTTGGAAAGGAAATTATTTAAAACCTTTAATTATATACAAATCCCACTGCTTAGCACATTAAAAGACTTCACATGATCGTTTCAATGAGAACTAATATTTTAATATATAACGATGGAACTAAAATATTAGCAAAAACTGTCGGTTCATTGTCAGATTTGCTTAATAAATTTGAGTTATAGATTATAATTAATAGGGAAAACTACGCCGTATAATTTCTCCTAAAACTAATATCATGTAAAATATATATTAAAATATTAATGTATAATATATATATATATTTATATATAATAAATATATATTTTTTTATATATTTAACTAGCGAATATAATTATTTTTAGCCGACCGTCCAAAGATATATGAGTGAGTCAGGGTCGTTGCGTATTTAAAAAGATACAAGTGGGTTTATTTAATACAAATAATATATGTGGCGGTTTAAGAAAATGCCACATGGCGAAGTTAAAGTAAAAAAATTAACCATATTAGTTTTGTTAGATATAAAGGGAAGTTTGAGCTCAAAAACAAACGTTAGGGGCATTTGCGGACCAAAAGGTTAACGAAGGGTATTTTTGAGCCATTTTCAATACGTTAGGGGTATTGTTGGCCCTTTTGTTAGATAAAGGGTTTGCGGACCAAAAGGTTAACGAAGAGTATTTTTGAACCATTTTCAATACGTTATGGGTATTGTTGACCCTTTTCCGTATTTTCTTTCTTTCAATAAACAACAAAATACGAAAAATCTTAAAGAATTTTCTTTTTCGCTGATTTATGCCATCTTCTTCAAATAGGATTATTGTATTTGTCGATGATACCTCTGTTCTTCAATATTATTATGCTAATAAGATAATATAATATTATTATAAATCTATAAACTATTAAATACCATCATTATATTATATATATATATATTTATACATAATTATATGCTATTATAATATTGTGTATAGATGTATCCCTTGTATATATTTATTATCTACTATTATTAACATTAATAATACACAATCAATATACACAATAGCTGAAGAATTTATGATAAAATATAACATTAATATATACATGATTTTTACTTAGTATATTATCTGGTATAATTTATACATGATTTACATTGTGTATAATTTATCTATTATAATCTATAAATAGTTTATTAAAATTTATACATGATTTATACAATATATATTATTACAATTATGTGGTTATATTTCAAGCTTCGGTATGCATATTAGTATACATGTTATATTCTAAATTTATTAATTTTATTTTTGTAAATGAGAACAAATGGGTTATGTAAAGTGACCAATAAGCATGAGTCTTTTTTTTTGGATAGTATAACTTGATTAGCATTTAATTTTTGTATATAAAAATGATAAATGACTATTGTATAAAAAATATTACCTAGCAAAGAAACGGGAGACAAATGTTTGAAAACATGTGCAATATATATGGCAATGAAGGGATTCAACTGTTATGAAGTTGATGTCGTGTCACGATCCAAACCGATGGGACGCGACGGACACCCGATACCTTACTCAACCGAATACCAACATAACATATTTTTTTGTATCATGTTATCATGGATAAATGAGACGGAAATGCTGTCATAGGATAATTAGAATAAAGCATGTAAT
The DNA here is from genome assembly GCA_000715115.1 of Nicotiana otophora. Lineage (NCBI taxonomy): Eukaryota > Viridiplantae > Streptophyta > Magnoliopsida > Solanales > Solanaceae > Nicotiana > Nicotiana otophora. Next base: position 3,089 of record AWOL01S0313982.1, on the reverse strand, counting down.
ACCAACTTGGGTCTATAAGATCAAAATGATCACTCGTACACTAAACGTAGGCCGACAAGGCCATACAATCTTTTGCGTACATGGAATATGTCTACAAGCCTCTAAGAGTAGATAAATATCATAAAAGTCGGGATAGGGCCCCGCCATACTAAACAATATACGTCTGAATCATACTGACTAAATAAGCAACTCCTGAGTAAATGGAGCGCACCAACATCTTTCGCTGAGCTGATAGCCTACTTGGAGAACTCTCAACCTGTCTATCGAGGCCTGTGGGCATGAAACGCAACGTTCCCAGGCGAAAAGGACGTCAGTACGAATAATGTACTAAGTACGTAAGGAATGAAAATCAGTACATAAAAGACATAGATGAAACATAGAGTAAAGAATTCCACATGTGAGTCTAAATAACTTTGTGAATCCTGAAACATTTATAATGTCATGCACGTACATGTAAATATCGTATCATGCATAGGTATAGGTGTACATAACATAATCAAGCCTCTGAGGGCATTCCATCATATCATCTCGGCCACTGTGGGTAAAATCATCAACATATACCAGCTGATCAGGTGGTGAGGCGTATATAACGCCGCAACCTTTTCCAATAGCCCATATACATATACGCGTATATAACGTCTTCTGGTCATGGGTCAATATACATGTATAAATGCATGAAATGCATAAGAAATACATTAATAATATTTCTCGACTATGTCATAAGTTCACTATGCATTTGATTAATATCATGAAATAAACTTTATCAACTTGCGTATTTTTCTGAGATCCATGAACATATGATAGAATAATAAGACACACGAGGAATCAAGAATATAGACATTCCTAGTATTTCTATGAATATAGTCATTTATGAAAGTTGCGTATTTGCTCGTTTCGTTTGTATCGTACGGATCATGCCAAAAGAAAAGGAGGGATAGCCTTAACATACCTTAATTCCGTTGAGTCCTTAATACCTTCCAAGAAATTCTTCAAACAACTCAACCCAATCTACCACATCATAAGGAGATTCAAAATCAGTGCTGAGTAAAGGCTAAGTCCGCAACTTAAACTAGAAGCTCGTTTACGTAAATTTGGGTAGCATCTCCCCTGTAACTAGGCCTTCCTCCAATATCATATACTAACAACAACAAGAACACTACAATAAAAACATGTAAGCATCATTTTTAACCTTATCTCCATCTCAATATATCACAACACAGCCCACACTCTCTAATCACTCCATACATAAAACGACAACCAAAGTAGTGTCAAACAACCAAAAACAAAATATAACGACGAACGACCAGCCCACCATTCTGTCATTATGAGGTATTTTTTCACACCATTTGTCCTCCAAAACTCCATTAAACAGTAGAAAAATATACAGCCCAAAGGCAACACGAAACATCCCACAAAACAGTCTACTACAAGTCAAATAACTCGAACTCACGGCTTTCGATCATCGTCCCGTGAGTTCTAACTATTAGGAAACGAATTTATCAACATTCCTTGATATTTAAACACTTAAATACAGAAAGTACACGTTTTCTTAACTATGATGTACCTTCCAAAACTTAAACTACAAAGAAAAAGAGAGGCGATATAGCGATACTTACGTCATAGGGATCGTTTTAATGTTAACGCTTCTTGATTCCGTGCCCGGATGATAATCTTGTTTGAAATTCTTGAAAAGAGCTTAAGAGTAAAGTTAGGGGTGTTATTTGGGTGTGTTCTCTGGAAAAATGGACAAAGATACGAGATGTGATGCAAATATCCTTTTTTTTAAAAAGTCAAAAAGGTGTTACTCGGCACCATATGATTGGCCCTTCTTCCAATGCTTATAACTTTTTGTTCGTGTGTCGTATGAACAAACGGTTAAGAGAGTTGAAAACTAAATTCCAAGATCTTCAATTTGGTATATAATATGTCCCAAAAGACCTTATATAGAACACGAAATATATTTCTCAAAAAGCTCTATTACAAGGCAAATCCTTAGTCGCTTTTTCCGCAACTTTAATCCGATTTTTCCCAAACTTCATACTTTCTATCCAAACATCATATATAGCCACATTTTGACTTTAAAATCATTTAAATCATGATTAACAAGTCTCATATTCATTACGTCACCTTGAGACGTACAAGGTGTAATAATCTTCCCCCTTAGAAACATTCGTCCTCGAATATTAAACACCCAGAAATCTATAGAAATTTTGGCAGAGTATCCTCTGTAATGGTACTACTACCAACCTGTCACACATTAAACCTAATAATACAAAGTCACATAGGGACACATTATTGTTAATCCAAAGTACTTTAACCGAAGCTACATCCTTAGTTCTTAATCTCTGAATTTGTCTATCTAGTATAGCATTGGGAGCTTCCTCATATGATAGCTGCTTTGTAACCTGAACATCGTCAACTAAAATGACTTTAGAGGGATCTCCAATACACCTCCGAAGTATTGACACATGAAATACTGGATGTACAAACTCCAATTTGGAAGGCAAGTCTAACTCATATGCTACTTGGCCTACTCTGCGTATAATCTTATAAGGTCCAATGTACCGATGGCTAAGATTTCCTTTCTTACCGAATCTCATAACGCCTTTTATCGATGATACCTTTAGGAATACTAGCTGTGTACCTGAAACTCCAAGTCTCGTCGTCGATTATCTGCATAGGACTTCTGACGACTCTGTGCTGATAATAGCCTTTACCTTCTAAGCTTAATCTTCTCAACTGTCTGCTATACTAATTCGGGTTCTACTAACTTAGTTTCCTTAATCGCGAACCATCCTATAGGAGAATTACACTTCCGTCCGTAAAGAGCTTCGTATGGAGCCATCTGAATGCTGGAGTGATAACTATTATTATATGTGAACTCAATAAGTGGAAGATGATCATCCCAGTTACCCCTGAAGTCCATCACACAAGCCCGTAGCATATCCTCCAATTTCTGAATGGTACGTTCAGCCTGACCGTCTTTCTGGGGATGAAATGCTATACTAAGACTTACCTGAGTCCCCAATCCTTTTGTAAGGACCTCCAGAAATTAGCTGTAAACTAAGCACCTCTATCTGAGATAATAG
>AWOL01S0313952.1:0-10857 GCA_000715115.1 Nicotiana otophora | reverse complement strand
GACCCCATGTCACCCCATTCCACATAAGCATGACGGAACCATCTCAACTGTAATTTATCCCTTCTACCAACAACAATAAGCCTTAAAGTCAAAATTCTCATCTTTCGTTTGTCTCCAAAAGACCTGATTCTAAATCCACATCCGGTATGAGTGTCAACTAGCTGCATCCACTTATGCCTACACCTATAGAGTACAACCACACAAACATGACACATCACACATATGCCCATGATAACAGTTCTGATCATAATAGTTGCCCGTAAACAAATCCAGCACTGACAATTAGCCTAATATCTGTTGGAACCTTATTTCAAACTTCCGCAATGCTGACAATGATGCAAGAAACACGAAGACCTCATAACTATACACCCGGATCAACAAGTCACATCTAACGCCACTGGGCACACATAAGAGAAATATCAAACAAGCCCGACATGTACAACTCTCTATCAGAACCATGCTACAAATCAATTTAAAAGGAAAATTAAAGTATATGAACCATTCACAAGGATCTCATCCTGATATAACTTCCACTGCGATACGCAGCCCGATTAAAACATATCAAATCACACGAAACCGCGGGGGTCTCACCCTCAACCCTGAATCACAAATTGAATACATATCATACCAATTGAAATCTTTCACTAACTCAATTCTTCCAATAAAATCATAACACTTATTGCACTATCACCCCAGTAGAGCATCCAAATTACAAATCATAACCAAATTACTCAGGAATCACATCAAAACCTACCATAATGGACAACAAAGATTCACTTCTAGCCTCATAACTCTCAATAATGAATAAAAACAAACGATACATATGGGCTACCACTCATAGAATCTCCCAGTAAGGGCAGACACATAAACAAAAGACTAAGTCATGAACTCACCCATATGTTAGACAACAATAGGGGAACTCGCCCCGATAAGCAGAACCGAATCAAAATACGAATGGTGCCCCTCTATAACAAATCAAAAGCATACTTGTATGACATTATCTGGAGCAGCGGTCTCCCGCCTACTATATGAACACATCAACGGTTTGGGCCTCCCCCTCTTAGGCGCCCTCTACTCGCCTTAGTTCTCCGCTGTGACATATCTGTCTGGAGTCTAGGATAATCTCTCACCATGTGGCTGGTATCTCCACACTCAAAGCAAGATCTCTGTTGACGTGGCTATGGAAACTGTGTAGTATGGGTACCCTGAGACCCATGAGTACCTGAAACACCGTGTGAAGCCGGAAGTGCAAATTGAACTGACTGACCCACAAAACTTCTACCATGCCGTACCTTGCCTCCAAAATAAGGACCAGTAGATCTCTCCGGCTATGAGGCCTTCTCGCCTCCTTGTCCTCTCTCTCCTGACCTCACCTGACCCCTCTCTCATGGCCCCGCCTGTCCTCTCTCTCCTGATCCTACATGCCCTCCACTCGGCAAGCGATCCCTACCACCTGCTGAAACGAAATATCTGACTCTAACTCCCGAGCCATGCTGAACCAAATATCATGTCTGAGCCCCTCAATGAATCTACGGACATGCTCTGTAACTGTAGCGGCCAAAGCAGGTGCATGTCTGGCCAGATCACTAAACCTAACGACATACTATGATAGTGACATAGTGCCCTGGCGCATCTTCTCAAATTCTACGTGCAGTGCATCCCGAAGGGACTGAGGTACAAACTCTCTCAGGAACATCTCTGAAAACTGAACCCATGTATGTGAAGCTGACTCGGCCGGGCTACCCAATTCATACGCCCTCCACCACTGATAACTCGCTCCCATGAGTTGGAACGTAGTAAAAGCAACCCCTCTCATCTACATAATACCCATAATATGGAGAATGCGGTGATTCTCCTCCAAAAAACCCTGAGCATCCTTTGTCGCCAATCCACTGAAGGTAGGAGGGTGGTACTTCTTGTACCTCTCAAGTCTAAGATATTCTTCCTCAGATGTTACTACCCTAACCACGGGCTGAACTGGAGCCACATGCTGTGTCGCCATGACACCTGGAACCTGACCAATATGAACTCGCTGCTCTGGAGTGTGGGCGGTGGGAGTCTGGGTTCCTCCCCCGGTCTGTGAAGTATCTGGTATAACCGAAATCAACCCCGCCTGAGCCAATGTACTAAACATGCTTAGGAACTGTGCTAAGGTCTCCTAAAGTCCGGGGGTAACAGTAGGTACCTCCGGTACCTGTCCCCAACCGGAGCTACTGGCTGCACCTCAACTGCTGCTCGGGTAGATGCTCTAGCTGTGACGCGTGCTCCTCTTCGGCCTCTGCTTCTGCCCTTAGTGACACCTGCTCCGGAGGCAGCGTCATCAGTAACTACAGCTCGTGTTCTCACCATCTGTGAGAGAATAGAATGATAAAAGCCTCAAACTTCGAGATCAATAAACTCGCACGATATGAATGAAGGAAGTGAAACTGTCCTGATAGTTCTGTAGCCTCTCGAAGATAAGTACAAACGTCTCCGTATCGATCCGCAAGACTCTACTAAACTCGCTTATGACTCGTAGCACCTATGAACTTAGAGCTCTGATACCATCTTGTCACGACCCAATTTTCCCTCCGTTGGGTATCGTGATGGCACCTAGTCTTTGGGACTAGGTAATCCTAACATTTACTGAATAACAACAATAATAAATAACATCTAACAACTTGAAATAGAATTCTCTATAAAATTTACAATTCCCAAAACCAGTAGTACAAGTCATAAGCTTTACAGAGTTTGCTACAATTTTCTAAATATAACTGTTTGAAATAGAGTAAACAGTGTGAATACAAATATGAAGGTGATTCCGAAGCCTGCGAACGCAACAACAGATTTACCTTGAGTTTCCACAGCAACAGTACGCACAGCTAACTAATGATCAATTGACTTCGAAATACCTGGATTTGCACAAAAATGTGCAGAGTGTAGTATGAATACACCACAGTGGTACCCAACAAGTATCAAGACTAACTTCAGTGGAGTAGTGACGAGAAACAATCAAGATACCTACTGGACTAAATAACCTGAACAAGTATAAGTATAGGAAGAATAGAGTATGATATCTACATAAAGACTACGCGAAATGGCCAACAATACGGTAATTTCAATAAGAAAGGAAAACAACAATTATAAGGGGAATACCATAATAATAACACAAAAGAATGAATGAAAACACAACCTAAATCCAAAAATCACATATAAAAAGGGACAGGTAATAACTCCACAACAACGACGACTTTCACATCAGATTTTAGTCAATAAACTCCGCGAGGTACCGAACCTCGGGCTAATCACAATTCACTTGTCTGAATAACTGAACCATAACACTTGGCATCCTATGCCATCATTACACTTCATAACCGTACTGGCGACTCACGTGCCAAATAGATCCATTCTTACATACAAGGCAAGTAACACGGGTGTACATCTATACTCAATAATATTAAGAAAACCTCTTAACCTATAAGAGTGTTTAACTACGTGTATGCTTGTGCAAGTGTCCTAACATAGTCCATACCAGCTAGTAAGCATAAGAAAAGGAACGGACAACACGTAGAATCTTTTCTCACAACTTTCACAAGATAAAGCTAACACAGGTAAGTGTACCACTACACAGATATGAACAACAAGAATGCCCCAGGCCATCACAAATCATCACAAATCAATCCCTGACATAGCCCACCTTGTCTCGCCACGTGTGCAATAGTAAAGTGAATGCCCACCTTGTCTCTCCACACGCGCATAATAATGTTCCCACCTTGTCTCGCCACATGCGCAACCCACATATAGATATATCCCACATTATCATGCCGCATGTGCAAATATCAATAGTAATAACAACACGGCAGAAACCTCGTGCAACCCCATAACAACAACCGTGCGGCAGAAACCTCGTGCATCACAATAACAACAACCGCACGGCAGAAAGCTCGTGCATCACCACAACAAGTACAACATCAACAATGACAATAAAACAAGGTACGACAAGTAAATTAACTCAAGAACCTTCGAGCACAAGAAACGATAAAACTAGTTCGCAAGGAATAACCATAATAAAGAATACTAGGCATAATAAGAACACCTCAATAGGGAAGAAAATAATATGTAACAATGATCCCGCAATATAAGGTTCAACAACAAGAAACTAACACGAGTCAAATAATTCCATATAAGGGCAAGTCAACTAAGGCATAGGATATCTAAGCTTCTTTTAAGTTTTGACAATTACGAAAGAGATGCAACAAATTCAAATAAAGGTAGGCAGCAAAAAGATAACCATAACCTCAATTAAGGGTTAACATTTACAAAAGGGATAACTACAACTTCAAATAAAGATAAGCAGTTAGGGAAAAGATAACATGGCGAGGGAAGAGATAACAATTCCAAATCAAGGAACATATGAATCAAGTAAACAATAAGAGTAAATCTTGAAGCAATTGATCCTAATTAAGCAGGTAGATGTGAAACTAGTAATTAAGGAATGCAATCATAACAAGAACAACTGCATATTCAATTAATATAAGGACCTAGGAACCCTAAAAGGCCAATTTTCACAATTAATTTCGAGCACGTACTCGTCACCTCGCGTACACAGACTACATTTAGCATAGAAGACTCAAATCCTAAGGAATAGTCCCGCACACAAAGTTAGGTAAGATACTTACCTCAAAGAAGACAAACCGATACTCTAAAATGAACATCTCAGGTGAAATGACCTCCGGACGGCTCAAATCTATCCAAAATCAATTACATACCATAAATACAACTATAAGAAACTAATCTAATTAATGAAATCAAAGCTAACACAAGAAATTAGAAAATCACCCCAAAAAGCCTCCCCGGGCCCACGTCTCAGAATCGGGTAAAAGTCATAAAATATGAACACCCATTCACTCGTGAGTTCCTTCGTACCAAAATTATCCAAATCCGATATCAAAATCCCAATCAAATCTCAAAAACTTAGTTGAAGAACTTCTCCCATTTGTTTCCAAATTTCTCAACCAAATTCCTTAATTAAATGATGAAATCAACTATAGATTAGTGGAATATAACGATAAACGAGTTAAGAATCATTACCCCAAAGTTCTCTCTGAACAATCCTTGAATTTGTGCCTCAATTTGAGCTCTCATAGACCCAAAATAAAAATGGGATCAAACCCTCGAAATTGACCTTTTCTGCCAGCGATTCCGCATCAGCGGACTACCAGTCGCACCTGGGACGCCGCACCTGCGAAATTCTCCATCGCAGGTGCGGAGATGGATTGAGGTCCAAAGATCCGCTTCTGCGGACCAAATTACCCACCTGCGAGCCCCTTTTTGCGGATGACCTTCTGAATCTGTGACTCTGCCCATGCTGCCCTTTTCGCTCCTGCGGTCAATCCTCCACATCTGCGGATGCGCAAATGCGGCTCCCATTTCGCACCTTTGCTCACATACAAAGCTTGACCAAACCGCACCTGTGCTCTTCCTTCTGCATGTGCGATCCCGCACCTACAGTCTCCCCTCCGCAGGTGCAAAAACACCAGAAACCAGAAAATCTTCAGCAATTAGCCTAAGTCCAAATTCAATCCGTTAAGTATCTGAAACACACCCGAGGCTTCCAGGACCTCAACCAAACATACAAACTAGTCCTAAAATACCCTACAAACTTATTCGAGCCCTCAAATCACNCAACCAAACATACAAACTAGTCCTAAAATACCCTACAAACTTAGTCGAGCCCTCAAATCATATCAAACAATGCTAAAATCACGAATCACCCTCCAATTCAACCCTAATGAACTTTGAAACTTCAAACTTCTGCAACCTATGTCGAAACCTATCAAATCCAGAATGACGTCAAATTTTGCAGGTAAGTTCCAAATAACATAACGGAGATGTTTCAACTCTCAAAATCGCATTCTGACCCCGATATCGCCAAAGTCAACTCTTGGTCTAACCTCTCAACCTTCAAAACATCACCTTTTCCAACGTTCACCGAAATGCTCCAAATTACCCTACGGACCTCCAAATCCAAATCCGGATGCACGCCTAAGTCCAAAATCACCATACGAAGCTTTTGAAATCATCCCAAAATCCATTCCGGAGCCGTTTACACAAAAGTCAAATTCTGATAAACTCTTACCGCTTAAGCTTCCAAAACTTGAATCCTTCTTTCGATTTGACTCCGAATCACCCAATAACTGAATTCAACCACGCACACAAGTCAATACACATAATACGAAGCTGCTCAAGATTGAATGTCATTGAACGGGACTTAAATTCCTTAAAACGATTGTCTGGGTCGTTATAGTAGCCCCCACAATTAGCAATAATTATTAATTTAAATTACCTATGGGGTAAATTCCCTCTTACAAGGTTAGACGAGAGATTTACCTTGTCTCAAAGTCTACTTTCTGATCACAACGTCGCGTTTAAGCCTCAATTCGATACCAAAAATCCGAAACTATCCAAATGTTATATAAAATAATTAATACATGCTCAATAATTCGAAATTAGTCTCTTGAATTAATTACCCAACCCAAAATAATAAAATTCCTAAAATTCACCCCGGGCCCATGGGCCCGGATTCCGGAATTGTTCAGAGGAAATCGTTACCCATAATCTCAAGAACTCAAATATAAAGGTTTTATCCAATTCCATAACCATTTTCGTGGTTAAAATCTATTTTTTATCAAAACCTAGGTTTTTCATCTAAACCCTTGATTTCCACGATTTATAGGGTATAATCTACCCATAATCTATATAATTAACTCAAAGTGTGTCGAATTATCTTACCTTCAAGTTGCTAGTTGAAATTCCCTCTCAAAAAACTCCAAAATCGCCCAAGAATGAAGAAAATTGGGTTAAAACGGATGTTTTCCCGTTCCTTTAAACGTTCTGTCCAAACAGCCCTCTCGCTTCTGCGACTCGCAAGCTGCTTCTGCAGCTCCGTATCTGCGGAAAAGAACTCGCAGATGCGGCTCCCTCCCTTAGCCAGCTCTCCCGCTTCTGCGGTCAGCGGCCCGCATCTGCGAGACCGCTTCTGCGGTGCATGCGCCGCACCAGCATTGGCTCCCGCTTCTGCGGCCCTTGGACCATTCCTGCGGTCGCGCATCTGCGCCCAGCTCGTCCACACCTGTGAATTCTGGGCTGCCAACACTTGGCCGCTTCTGTGAGCTTTGGGCTCGCTTCTGCGAGCTCGCACCTGCGGCTTGCCCTCCGTAGGTGCGATTACACCAGAAGCTTGGTGCAACAGCTGCTCCTCAAACTTGGTCCGAGCCTCGTCCGATTAACACCCGAGGCTCCCGGGGTCCCGTCCGAATATACCAAGAAGTTTGAAATCATAAAACGGACTCGCTCAAAACCTCGGAACGTGTAAAATAATATCAAAACTAAGAATCATACCTCAAACCAAATTGATTCAACTTAGAACTTTCAAATTCTTCAAACTTATTCCGAACGTGCCGAAACATACTTAAACTACTCGGAACGACACCAAATTTTATGAGCAAGTCTTAAATCACCATACAAAACTATTCCAGACTCAAAATTCCAAATGGACCTCAATTATTCCAAAACCTACCCCAAACCGATTTTAAAGAACCTTAAACCTTTAAATAGTTGATTTTCATTATTAAGCGTCGAAATGCTCCCGAGTTGTCCAAATTCTGATTCGAGCATATGCCCAAGTCCAAAATTATCATACGAACCTATTGGAGCCGTCAAATCCCGATTTCGGGGTCGTTTTCTAAAATTATTGACCAAAGTCAAACTTGCCCTTTTTAAAGCCAACTAAGAAACCAAGTGTTCCGATTTCAACCCGAATACTTCCAAATCCCGACCTAACCATCCCTGCAAGTCATAAAATATTAAAAGTACATACAAGGAGTCTTATTTAGGAGAACGAGGTTCTAAAAGGCAAAGCGACCGGTTGGGTCGTTACATATGTAGTGACTTCAAATGGATCAAAGTAGTATTGTAAGAACAATTTTCTGGATTAATATGATTGTTCCTTATAATATTGTCTGTATTTTTTACTTGGATTATTGTTATATTTATTTATTTTAAGAAGGCTACTCGATTAAAAAAAAGACTATTTAAACTGAAAATCATTTAATATATTTAGTGCAAAAAATGACTAAACTGGAACTACACAAAATTTTAATAGTTTTAGACCAAGTCTTCCTCTTCTTTTTCTATCCTTTTACAACCAAGAACAAGACTCGTAAGCTTATCTTTAATAAAAAGCCTGAAAATCGACATTAATTTGCTCATAGAGAAATGGAAAAAAGCAAGACGGAAAATCAAAAATTGTATTTACCAATACAAAATTTGGAGACCGATCCGTCAATATTTAGAATCCAACCACCAAAACCTAAAACTAAACCTAAACAAACCTAAACCAAAAGAGAACCAAAACCTAAACCTAAACCTAAACAAGGGTCAAATAAGTAACCTTTGCATGGCTTACTCAAGTCTGATAAATCTAAGGTTAAGACTATGAGATAAAATCTATGAAGGGAACTACCACTATATGGCAGAAGTCAAATTTGTTTTTATCCAAGATTTGTATAAGAGGATGGATAAAGACAAGCTTCGATAATGTAACGACCCAGCCAGTCGTTTTGAGTATTTGCATATCTGAAGTCTTGAGTCGCATAGTATGATGTACTATGACTTGTGTGAATCATTGGTTTTGATTTTCACGTTATTTGGAATTGATTAGGAAGAATGATTCTCAACTAGGAAGCTTTAAGTTGGAAGAGTTGACCAAGTTTGAATTTTAGTACTTGACCTTGGATCAGAGTTTGATGGTTCCGTTAGGCCGGGATGGTGATTTTGGACTTGGGCGTATGCCCGGATTTTCATTTGGATATTTCTAGAAGGTATCAACACTATTAGGTGTTGAAAATTTGAAGGTTTTGAATGTTCATAAATTTGACCGGGAGTTGACTTTGATGATATTGGGTTTGAATTATGGTTCCGAGGATTGGAATAGCTTCGTTATGTCATTTGGGACTTTTGTGCCAAATGTAAGTTCATTCCGAGTTGATTAGATAAGGTTCGACACAAGTTTTGAAAGTTGAATGAGTCAAAGTTCATTAAGTTCAATTTGAGGTGCGATTCATGATTTTGATGTTGTTATGCGAGAATTAAGGCCTCGAGTAAGCCCATGTTATGATATGGAACTTGTTGGTATGTTCGGACGGGGTACCGAGTGTCACGACTCAATTTCTCCTATAGGTCGTGATGGCGCCCAACGTTACCGCTAGACAAGCCAATCAGGAACTAACTCTATGCTCCTCTCTTTTAAAGATTTGAAATAGCTAATTTTTTTGTTTATGCTTAAATAAGAATTAAGGGCTTAATAAAATGCAAGATCAAAATTTTCAAAGCAAGTGAGATAAATAAAATAATCCCAAACCATCAAGTGTCTACTAGCATAAATCTCCAAGACCTGGTGTCACAAGTGTATGATCTACTAGTAGAATATACAAAAGAGTACTATCCTACTATCTGAGATGAAATAGACAGAAAATAAAACAAAAGAAAGACTTCGGATGCTGCAAAATGGGATCGGAAGGCAGCTCACCGCAAAGTCTCGTAGTAGTCAAGGATGCGCGCCGGACTGATATCCAGATGCACCTGCCTCAGATCCTGTACATTTAGTGCAAAAGTGTAGCATGAGTACATAAATAATATGTACCCAGAAAGTATCTAGTCTAACCTCAAAGAAGCAGTGATGAGGGGTCGACTTTGACACTTACTATGGCCAATAATAAAATAAAAAAGTTATAATTAAACATGGGATATGTAAATGACAATAGAACTCGGAAGCAAGCAATAATTAAATAAATAATCCTTTCACCGATAGTAAGTACCAAATCAAATTTCCCGCATTTAACCATTTAACCTCTCAAGCCAATGAATCAATATCAATTATAATTGAGCTCCTAGTATTAATACACACGAATTATGCCGAGGACGTTCGACCCGATCCCAAAATACCTATACATATACTGTGTGTACTGTCGAGGATCAAACGACACGAACCATACATGCATCTATTAACCTGCAGAGGTGAACAACCCGCTCACATGAGAGTAGTGGAAATTTATCCCGCCGGTGGAATATACTTGCGACATGGTTGACCATAGATTTCTTAAGTTATCATAATATCCCTCAACTCTTTCCAAAATAAGAAATTCAACTGGACACTTTTAAAATATTGAAATCCTCAACCCCAGCTCTATCCAAGACAATTAGTAAGCATAATCAATTAACGGTGTCAACAAGGTATGGTGTAAACCTAAAACTACCCGGACATAAGCATAATTAGTAGCTATGTACGGACTCTCATCTACAGCTCGTGGCTCTCTTCTGCGAGCTTGCACCTGCGGCTATCCATGCGCATGTGCGGCTACACCAGAAGCTGGGAGCTTCAGTTGTTGCTCCCAAGTTCCAACTTGGTACGAGCCTCGTCCGATTAACTCCTGAGGCCACAGGGGCCCTGCCCGAACATACCAACAAGTTTGAAATCATAAAACGGACTCGCTCGAACCCTCGAAACTTGTAAAACAACATTAAAACTAAGAATCATACCTCATACCAAATTGATTCAACTTAGAAATTTCAAATGCTTCAAACATAGTCCGAACACACCGAAACATACTTAAACTACTCGGAATGACACCAATTTTGCGTGCAATTCTTAAATAACCATACAGAACTATTCTCAGGCCCGAAATTCTGAACGGACTCCAATTACTCTAAACCATACTCCAAACCAAATTTAAATAACTTTAAAACCTTCAAATAGTTAACTTTCACTATTAAATGTCGAAACGCTCCTGGGTCATCCAAAACCCGATTCGAACATAC
>AWOL01S0313912.1:1123-18626 GCA_000715115.1 Nicotiana otophora | reverse complement strand
GGTCCAGATTTGCTTATGAACCAAGTCCTGCTTTTCAGATTTCACTAACCATGTTTGTCTCAACATGTTAGCATTCCTTGTAATAAAACTTACATTTTACTATCACTTGAAAAGTAGATATGAACAATATTTAATTTCATTTTCATTTCACAACAATAAACATGAGAATACAGTAGTATCTATACCACATATTACAAATACTAGGAATACGCACACAATCATCATACTCAAACCATATCATAAGCGCTAACAAACAAGAAATGGATGCGCTAAGGCACAAATACTTTCTTGTGAAAACTTAATCAATTTCTCATATGATTATGATGCACTAAGCATCAGACCATGTGATGTCATAATCGCCCCAATCACCGTCAGGTATACCCAAAGCTTGCCACACTGCTTTAGAGGCATCAACGATGTTATTCGGGCATGGAGGCTGATAATCGTGTTCGTCATCACATCCCATGGTAGAGTCACACTCATCTACCACTTTAGCCTTCACACTTTTGCCATTAGCACTTACAGTGATATAGTTAAGGCACCTATCTCCTCCACTGTACCATCCGGTTGAAAGAGCAACGACTGGAGTATCATCAGAATGGTATTGGTTATCACATTCCGATGGTCCACCACCATCTCCACCCTTTTGGAAGCTATTTAGTGTTAAAACAGCCTTTGTGTTGCCGGTCACAGGAGGCGAACATTTGTAAGTGGTGTACATCTTGCCTTGTTTGCAACAATCTGAGTCATTTTCCGGGTTACATTGTCCTGGAGGTGGCTTTATGCCTCTGATTTTTCCACTCGGCTGACATACCTGTAATCTTGCATCTGAGGAGTAAGTAAGAGTAGCAAAAACCAGTAACAATAGTAGTGATGTTACTATGCTAGAGTTCTTCATCATATTTTTTTGTTCCTCTTCTCTTTTATGGTTTTGTTGTTAAATGTTGGTTGTGTGGAGACTAAGATGATCTAACTTGTTTATATAGTGTTTTGGTCGCAGAAAATGCCAATATTCTGCTCAAGGCATGAAAGGTTTCTTATGATTAAGCATACATATGTGATTATAACTGCTTTACTTTCTGTGACAGTCGCAGCTTATTTTTTCGTACTAATAGAAATCTAAATTGGAGTTTTCAGTCTCTGCAACTTTACCTTCACGGCTTATGCCTACTCATGTTTTTTCTATTCTAGCAAGGCATTCTACCAGTACCTAATTAGACAAGAACTTAATGAGTTATTTTATTATCTTCGATTCTTTAGTTGCCGAAAGCACTTTTGTATTTTCTGCACAGTATAGAACATCATATTGGTTCATCTTGTTGCTAAATATGAAAACCTGTATTCTAGCATCTGTATATCTTTTATGTACAACATACTACATCAGCTAGAGTCTTGATTCTGTTACAATCATCTTTTCCCGAGACATCAATAATGATAGAGGAGATTAAGACTAATTTTAGTCGTTGATATCATAATCAATTATTACAAAGAACTGTAGCCAATAACTCCACATACATAGAAGAAATATGTTTTTGTAAATGAAATGGATGGAACTCCATCATGAAAAAATCAAGTTCTAGATTCTATGCATCGGGCGAAACTATAATCATCTTGCTCAATTCATTTTCAGGAACACCAAGCCAGCTTTGAGGTAGCAACCATCTTTATTGGACTGAAGGCCTCCTTCTCCTTATTGATTTTGAGTTCATCCTGAATCATGTTATCCAATTCAAAATTGGAAAGGCCCCTTGCGACAGATTCAGCAACCTCAAAAACCTGTTTGTGACCTTCTCTCAAATCATCACCAAACGGTCCAGACCTGCTCTGCAGCGTCATGAAGGTGTTATCCGTAGGATGGGACTGGCTTGTCTGAGTTGTCGTCTTGACTATTTGTATTGGCAGCAGTGCTACAAAATATCAAATTGTTCCCGAAAGACGAACATAAGTTAACACAACTAATGTGAGGAGCAGAGGACCCTGAAAGCAACTCTAGAGCTAAATGAAATTCTTCATTCTGGAAGTGCTGAATTCCACATTATTTCGCCAGGAAGTGACCATCATTATAAAAGTTAAAGCAGCTCAGTTTTTACCCATTTGAGGCCAATTCATAACGCTGTGCATCTACAAAGTATAGCTGGATCAAACTGATGAAGTACGAGTTAGTGTAAAAATAGTCTAACTGATGCAACCATTGAATGATATACAGGATTTGTATAGCTGAGATCAACTAAATTGGTTCTGAAGCCTAGTTGACTGATTGATTGATTGATTGATCTTGGTCAAACTGTTGTAGGTTTAGATTAGCTACTGAACCAAGTCATGTTTTTCAGATTTCACTGACCATATCTCTTTCTTAGGCATGAAACTTATTCATATTTCAATGAGTTCAAAAGTTGATATAAACAGAATTTCATTAACTGTAAAATCAGAAAAATAACATGAGAATTAAGTAGTATTTATGCCACATATTACACATAATCCGAGTATGTACACAATCATCATATTTCAACGATAACATAGATACTATAACTTAAGCATCAGACCATGTGATGTCATAATCGCCCCAATCACCTTCAGGTATATCCAAGGCTTCCCACACTGCTTTAGAGGCATCAACAATGTTATTCGGGCATGGAGGCTGATAATCATGTTCGTCATCACATCCCATGGTAGAGTCACATTCGTCTACAACTTTAGCCTTCACACTTTTGCCATTAGCACTAATGGCGATATAGTTAAGGCACCTATCTCCTCCACTGTACCATCCGGTTGAAAGAGCAACGACTGGAGTATCATCAGAATGGTATTGGTTATCACATTCCGATGGTCCACCACCATCTCCACCCTTTTGGAAGCTATTTAGTGTTAAAACAGCCTTTGTGTTGCCGGTCACAGGAGGCGAACATTTGTAAGTGGTGTACATCTTGCCTTGTTTGCAACAATCTGAGTCATTTTCCGGGTTACATTGTCCTGGAGGTGGCTTTATGCCTCTGATTTTTCCACTCGGCTGACATACCTGTAATCTTGCATCTGAGGAGTAAGTAAGAGTAGCAAAAACCAGTAACAATAGTAGTGATGTTACTATGCTAGAGTTCTTCATCATATTTTTTTGTTCCTCTTCTCTTTTATGGTTTTGTTGTTAAATGTTGGTTGTGTGGAGACTAAGATGATCTAACTTGTTTATATAGTGTTTTGGTCGCAGAAAATNTATCACTTGAAAAGTAGATATGAACAATATTTAATTTCATTTTCATTTCACAACAATAAACATGAGAATACAGTAGTATCTATACCACATATTACAAATACTAGGAATACGCACACAATCATCATACTCAAACCATATCATAAGCGCTAACAAACAAGAAATGGATGCGCTAAGGCACAAATACTTTCTTGTGAAAACTTAATCAATTTCTCATATGATTATGATGCACTAAGCATCAGACCATGTGATGTCATAATCGCCCCAATCACCGTCAGGTATACCCAAAGCTTGCCACACTGCTTTAGAGGCATCAACGATGTTATTCGGGCATGGAGGCTGATAATCGTGTTCGTCATCACATCCCATGGTAGAGTCACACTCATCTACCACTTTAGCCTTCACACTTTTGCCATTAGCACTTACAGTGATATAGTTAAGGCACCTATCTCCTCCACTGTACCATCCGGTTGAAAGAGCAACGACTGGAGTATCATCAGAATGGTATTGGTTATCACATTCCGATGGTCCACCACCATCTCCACCCTTTTGGAAGCTATTTAGTGTTAAAACAGCCTTTGTGTTGCCGGTCACAGGAGGCGAACATTTGTAAGTGGTGTACATCTTGCCTTGTTTGCAACAATCTGAGTCATTTTCCGGGTTACATTGTCCTGGAGGTGGCTTTATGCCTCTGATTTTTCCACTCGGCTGACATACCTGTAATCTTGCATCTGAGGAGTAAGTAAGAGTGGCAAATACCAGTAACAATAGAAGTGATGTTCCCATGCTAGAGTTCTTCATGTTTTTTGTTCCTCTTCTCTTTTCTGGTTTTGTTGTTAAATGTTGGTTCTGTGGAGACTAAGATGATCTAACTGGTTTATATAGTGTTATGGTCAGACAAAATGCCAATATTCTGCTCAAGGCATGAAAGGTTTCTTAGTAATTAATTATACAGCCGAGGAGTTTAGCAGTCAAACGATCTAGTTGAGTACTGTTCTCATAGTTCCTTCGTTATTTGGCGTAATAGAATCGAACATATTTAATTAGGTTCTTTACTTTCCTTGACCATCACGGTTGTTTTCACTCTCTACAACCTTAACCCCACGGCTTAAACCTAATCATGACATGAACTTGATGGGTTATTTTATTGTCTTGGACCCTTTAGTCGCTGAAATAATTTTGTTTTCCCTGTATATTAATACAACAACAAAACTGTTGGGCAAAGATTAATGGTAGCCCGCGACCNAAACCTAATCATGACATGAACTTGATGGGTTATTTTATTGTCTTGGACCCTTTAGTCGCTGAAAATAATTTTGTTTTCCCTGTATATTAATACAACAACAAAACTGTTGGGCAAAGATTAATGGTAGCCCGCGACCGAAATTATTTACATTCGGTAGCAGCAAAGGTGTATAGAATTTGTATATTTTTGGTATATAACATATAGAAATGTATATGTATATAAAAAAAATATTTTTTCGGCTATTATTTTAAGAGCGACTATACAGTGTAATTTTCCCAAAATTGTTTCATCTTGTCAATAAACATAATAACCTGTATTCTAGCATTTGTATATCTTTTATGCATAACGTCACATATTACAACAACTAGAGTCTTTATTTAGTTGCAATATCCTTTTCCAGTGATATCAATTATACCGCCGCTGAAGTTAATGTTTCTCCATGAATACTCCTTAATTTGACTGTTGGAAAAGGAAATATAGTGCAGTAGAATAGAATTATAAGGCTTCAGTTCATGGAATTTTGGTACTTCTTATGCTGCTTTAGTTAGGAATCTATTTGCCAGTACGAATAATTGTAGGTCTTTCCACCTTAATACTAAAGGTTTTAAGAGTGCTAATTTTTAATATCATCAAAAAAGTACTAATACAATCTCAAAGAGCTTATTTTCATTGATGATATGAATATCAAATGATGACATAAAACTGAAGCCAATAAAATTTACATATAAACACAGCATAAATGCTTTTGTGATCGAAATGGACGGGACTAAAAAATCAAAAAAGCAATTCTTGTTCAAGTTATGATCACCTTGCCCAATTCAATTGCAGAAACTCCTAAGGCTTTCCAGACACAGCTTTTGAGCAGCAACCATATTATTTGGACATGAAGACCAATCGACAACCAGGGTCTGCATTACACCCCACCGTTGTCACTCTCATTGACTGCACGTCTATTATACCATCCAGTAGAAATAGTCACCACTGGTGCGGATTGAATAGGCAAGACCTCCTTATAGATTTGAAAAATCCTAACCTGTTTATGCCAGTTCCAAATTGGACAAGGACTCAAACAGTACAGCTGCTTGCACTAGGCTGCTCTGTCTTTCTTGTCCTCCGTGACGGATTCTGCAATCTCAACCTGCTTATTACCTTAAGTCAAATCATCATCCATCCATGGCCTCAACATTGCCTTCCTCACTATTCTCCTTGTCATCGATGGAGTTCTTACCATGATCTGGGCCGTCACTACCATGGTCATCATTAGCGTTAAAACCACCGGAATCACCATCACCATGTCTGTCATGGTGGCCATCTCTTCCATCAATCTGTCAAAAATGAAAAGAAAAAAAGAACAGCATAAACTACAATAATATGCTGAAAACATCACAGAATATTAGTGTACTCCAGTAAAAACAAAAACGGATCAATTCTATGTGCAATACTTTTGAATCATCCTTTTCTGGTTGTTTCTTTGACAAAGACTCAATTGCTTTAAAGACATCTGCAAATGACGCCATCATTTGTTCCTTAAGAGACTCGGTTGCTTTAAGGACCTAAGAAAACAAAACAAAAACAAAATGAAACAGCCGTTTGTGTGTATATAAACTTAAATGTTACACTAAAATATAGACAGAACTGACCATACCTTTCGAATATCACTCTTCAACTCCGACTGTCCATCAGATAGTCGTTGGATCTCATCACTCATCTCCAAATTGTTCGCTGGGGGATCCGATTTAGTCTTCGGCTGATTTTTGCTTCTTTTAGGAGGTGGAGTGCTAAAGTCATCATCACTAGGATGAACTTCAGGAAGCTCAGCCGAATCCACCTCCTTATCATTTGGAATTCCAGATGATTCAGGCAAATCCAAGTGAATTTGCTCAAACTCCGTAGGAGAAACATTCTTCAACTTCAACTACATAAAGAAAAGAATTTAAATGAGTAGATGAAAATAGATGAAAAACAGCCCACAGAATAGTAAAGATATGTACCATATACATTTATTTCACATGCTGTATACACTGCATATACATTTACTATACTGCATATTACAGATTATGTATGTTGACTTTGCAATTTACCTTGTCCCCACTCATCTTGAAGATCCCACTAGACAACTCGTTCAAGGTCGGTTGCCTCCGAATTTTCCAATTAAGAATACGGGGCACTTTGTTGTCAATCCGGTGAGCCCACTTGCCATCAACATAGGTACAGCACTCATAGAACCAGCACTGAAAAGCCAAAGGTAAACCCCCAAGCCTATACATCTTTAGACCTGTCCGCAACCTATTGTTCATGGTCTCCACCATGGCTCTAAATACAAGTATACCCCAAGGGAATGTCTCATACTCCCCGCTCTCAACAATATCAAAATCAGCCTTCGTGATGAATCTAGCCCTAGACCCATTTGAGAACAAGAATGTATGTATGAAATACAACACAGCAATCTTGACCGCGTCCTCGTCCGACCTCCATCTCTTTTCAAGGAAGCAGTCAATCAATGATTGCTTGGGTACTTTTTCAAGTCCAGAAAAGTACATATCCATCAACCTATTGGTACTACTAGATTCATAGCCCTTATCAGCATCACCACAACATTTCAAACCAGTAATAATCCCTAGTTCTGCCAGTCCAAAACGCAACTTGGTCCCGCTCACTTTAAACCACAGTTCGTCCTCTCTTTTTGGGACCACCTGCCTGAGCAATAGGGAATGTATAAGCTGGTTCTGTACAACTACATTAGGCAAATCAAGAAAATACCCGAATATGGTTCCCCTGAAGATCTGGAGCTGTCTATCATCCAACTTGCTCTTCAACAATTTAACGACTTCACAATTTGTGTGCGAACTTATACGCGTGTGAAAATGTTTGTTTGGTGGAATGTAGAAATCCCAAGTCTGCATTCCAAAAAAATGCAATTGATGTTAGTGAACAGTTAAAAAATTCACCAAGTAGCACCTGTATACTTAATACTGTTGACTATACACAAAGTATATACACTGTAATAGTTGTGTATGCACCTAAAAAGTCTATATATAGTATATACAATGAATATTGCTGTAGACAGTAAAATATACATTATGCAAACACATCATATATACTATTAATATACATTCAGCATATACGAATTACATAGACAAAGACAATATACACATACAAATACATTAAATACAAATAAACCAGTGAAAAAGGTTGAGAAAATACATACCTTCAAATTGGAGGAGGAGCTAGGAGCTTGTCCCCTTTGTGCAGCATCCACCTTTCTCTTTTTTGATCCAATAACTTCATCCGCCTGTACAGATTTACCCTTATTTTTGCCAGAAGCATTAACAAGCTTCCTCCTTTTAACATGTTTTCCAACTAATTTACCTCTTACAGCTCTAGGGTATTTTAGTGATTTCTTCAAAGTAGGCTGAGCTGCTCCATTATGAGGCGTCTGAGAGCGGGTCATTCTTCTTGCAGTGGAAATTTGCCCAGCAGATTTATTAGGGCTTGCATTATCTGGAGATTCAGTAGCATTGTGTGGTTTTTTTTTTCTGTCAATGGAAGATTCCGCAGCAGAATCAGGACTAATTTCTACTACTCTTCTCTCTGATGATAGGCATAGTAAATCATCATCAGTAAAATCATAAACAGACAAAGGGTCCAATTTCACCCCGTTGCTGTTTTCTACTATTTCCGACTTTTCCGTCATTCTCAACCAAACATACCCTAAAATCCAAACAAGACTAATTGAAGCAGATCAAGGGTTTAAGAGAGAGGTGGTGTTTAGCAGAGGAAGGGTTAGTGAGGTGCGTGGGTAGGTTTATGGTAGAACACAGAGGGGTAAAGAAAGATTTGTTTAGTTATCATATAAAACTATGGAGTACATAAAATAGGAATAAAAATGAGTAATATTAATGTGAGTTTCCGAATATAGTTCCTACTCGTTTGGTAAGAGAGATAAAGAATAATTAATCCATAACTAAATTTAAAAAAGTTTATCCCATATTTGGTTGGAAGAAAATTACGATATAATTAATCCCGTAATTAGTTATCCCCGTGGAAATGTGGAATAACTAATCTCGCTATAACTAATCATGAGATAACTTTTTTTTTGACCAAACTTTTTAAAGGGATAACTAGTTTTTAGTTGGTTGACTTTTTAATGTAAATAACTTTTCTTTTTTCTGGGTGTGTAAATAACTTTGGCAAAGTAAAAATTTCATGTGTTTTAATTTGATTTTGGTCAGACTGTAGATTGAGAGAGGGTAAGCTACATAACCAATTCTTGTTTTCCAGATTTCACTAATAATGTCTCTTTCATAGGCATGATATTTCATATTGCAATGACTTAGAAAGTTGATACGAACAGAATTTCATTAACTGTAGTTTCATCACAACAAACACAAGAATTTGATAGTATCTTTGCAAAATATTATACATAATCTGAGTATGCACACAATCATCATATTTGAATAATAAGGTAAATACTATAATGATGCACTAAGCATCAGACCAAGTAATGTCATAATCGCCCCAATCACCTTCAGGTATATCCAAGGCTTCCCAGACTGCTTTAGAGGCATCAACAATGTTATTCGGGCATGGAGGCTGATAATCATGTTCGTCATCACATCCCATGGTAGAGTCACATTCGTCTACAACTTTAGCCTTCACACTTTTGCCATTAGCACTAATGGCGATATAGTTAAGGCACCTATCTCCTCCACTGTACCATCCGGTTGAAAGAGCAACGACTGGAGTATCATCAGAATGGTATTGGTTATCACATTCCGATGGTCCACCACCATCTCCACCCTTTTGGAAGCTATTTAGTGTTAAAACAGCCTTTGTGTTGCCGGTCACAGGAGGCGAACATTTGTAAGTGGTGTACATCTTGCCTTGTTTGCAACAATCTGAGTCATTTTCCGGGTTACATTGTCCTGGAGGTGGCTTTATGCCTCTGATTTTTCCACTCGGCTGACATACCTGTAATCTTGCATCTGAGGAGTAAGTAAGAGTAGCAAAAACCAGTAACAATAGTAGTGATGTTACCATGCTAGAGTTCTTCATCATATTTTTTTGTTCCTCTTCTCTTTTATGGTTTTGTTGTTAAATGTTGGTTGTGTGGAGACTAAGATGATCTAACTTGTTTATATAGTGTTTTGGTCGCAGAAAATGCCAATATTCTGCTCAAGGCATGAAAGGTTTCTTATGATTAAGCATACATATGTGATTATAACTGCTTTACTTTCTGTGACAGTCGCAGCTTATTTTTTCGTACTAATAGAAATCTAAATTGGAGTTTTCAGTCTCTGCAACTTTACCTTCACGGCTTATGCCTACTCATGTTTTTTCTATTCTAGCAAGGCATTCTACCAGTACCTAATTAGACAAGAACTTAATGAGTTATTTTATTATCTTCGATTCTTTAGTTGCCGAAAGCACTTTTGTATTTTCTGCACAGTATAGAACATCATATTGGTTCATCTTGTTGCTAAATATGAAAACCTGTATTCTAGCATCTGTATATCTTTTATGTACAACATACTACATCAGCTAGAGTCTTGATTCTGTTACAATCATCTTTTCCCGAGACATCAATAATGATAGAGGAGATTAAGACTAATTTTAGTCGTTGATATCATAATCAATTATTACAAAGAACTGTAGCCAATAACTCCACATACATAGAAGAAATATGTTTTTGTAAATGAAATGGATGGAACTCCATCATGAAAAAATCAAGTTCTAGATTCTATGCATCGGGCGAAACTATAATCATCTTGCTCAATTCATTTTCAGGAACACCAAGCCAGCTTTGAGGTAGCAACCATCTTTATTGGACTGAAGGCCTCCTTCTCCTTATTGATTTTGAGTTCATCCTGAATCATGTTATCCAATTCAAAATTGGAAAGGCCCCTTGCGACAGATTCAGCAACCTCAAAAACCTGTTTGTGACCTTCTCTCAAATCATCACCAAACGGTCCAGACCTGCTCTGCAGCGTCATGAAGGTGTTATCCGTAGGATGGGACTGGCTTGTCTGAGTTGTCGTCTTGACTATTTGTATTGGCAGCAGTGCTACAAAATATCAAATTGTTCCCGAAAGACGAACATAAGTTAACACAACTAATGTGAGGAGCAGAGGACCCTGAAAGCAACTCTAGAGCTAAATGAAATTCTTCATTCTGGAAGTGCTGAATTCCACATTATTTTGCCAGGAAGTGACCATCATTATAAAAGTTAAAGCAGCTCAGTTTTTACCCATTTGAGGCCAATTCATAACGCTGTGCATCTACAAAGTATAGCTGGATCAAACTGATGAAGTACGAGTTAGTGTAAAAATAGTCTAACTGATGCAACCATTGAATGATATACAGGATTTGTATAGCTGAGATCAACTAAATTGGTTCTGAAGCCTAGTTGACTGATTGATTGATTGATTGATCTTGGTCAAACTGTTGTAGGTTTAGATTAGCTACTGAACCAAGTCATGTTTTTCAGATTTCACTGACCATATCTCTTTCTTAGGCATGAAACTTATTCATATTTCAATGAGTTCAAAAGTTGATATAAACAGAATTTCATTAACTGTAAAATCAGAAAAATAACATGAGAATTAAGTAGTATTTATGCCACATATTACACATAATCCGAGTATGTACACAATCATCATATTTCAACGATAACATAGATACTATAACTTAAGCATCAGACCATGTGATGTCATAATCGCCCCAATCACCTTCAGGTATATCCAAGGCTTCCCACACTGCTTTAGAGGCATCAACAATGTTATTCGGGCATGGAGGCTGATAATCGTGTTCGTCATCACATCCCATGGTAGAGTCACATTCGTCTACAACTTTAGCCTTCACACTTTTGCCATTAGCACTAATGGCGATATAGTTAAGGCATCTATCTCCTCCACTGTACCATCCGGTTGAAAGAGCAACGACTGGAGTATCATCAGAATGGTATTGGTTATCACATTCCGATGGTCCACCACCATCTCCACCCTTTTGGAAGCTATTCAAGGTTAAAACAGCCTTGGTATTACCCGTCACAGGAGGCGAACATTTGTAAGTGGTGTACATCTTGCCTTGTTTGCAACAATCCGAGTCATTTTCGGGATTACATTGTCCTGGAGGTGGCTTTATGCCTCTGATTTTTTCACTCGGCTGACAAGCCTGTAATCTTGCATCTGAGCAGTAAGTAAGAGTAGCAAAAACCAGCAACACCAGAAGTGATGTTCCCCCGCTAGAGTTCTTCATGGTTTTTGTTCCTCTTCCTTTCTCTGAAATTGTATTCAAATGTTAGTTGTGTATGATTAAGTATGCACTTATGGAAATTAGCAGTCAAATGGTCTATTGGAGTTCTTATATACTTTTTCCAGTTATTAGACTATAGTAAAATTGGACATATGTGATAATAATTTCTTTACTTTCCTCGACGGCCACAGTTTTTTTTTCTTCTTTTCTCTGGTATTGTATTCAAATGTTAGACATCTAAATTGGAGTTTTCAGTCTCTGCAACTTTACCTCCACGGCTTAAACCTAATCATGTTTCCTACTGTAGCAAGGCAATATTGTACCACAACATAACAGGACAAGAACTTGAGGGTTATTTTGTTGTCTTAGATTCCTTAGTTGCTGAAAACAATATTGTATTTTTCTGCACAGTAATAGAATAACATGTCGTTTCGTCTGGTGACCAAACATGGAAACCGGTATTCATTTATGTTCTTATAACATAATAGGCTACAACCATCAGTATTGATCTTGTTACAAGTAATCATATTTTGCTGTGATGTCAATTATACTACTACTGAAATCGTGGAGATCACGACGAAGTTAAACATGGACATGGTAGTGATGCATCACTTACTGATGTTTCTCAATGCATGCTGACCCATTTAGCTGTTGGAAAAGAAAATATAGTACAGTACAATAGAAAATAAGCCTTCAATTCATCGAATTTTCTCATCTCTGGGCTGTTTTAGTTAAAAATCCTTTTTTCCAGTTGGAATTGATGGACTTTCATCCAAAATACAGTACTTGATTTCACTGCTTTGGTAAATGGTCAAACACGAATGTTATCTCAGATGATATCAAGATCCAAGGAAAAGATGTTACTATCAACTGGACAGTATGCACTTCATAGAAAATAAACAGTACAAATTTGATATACAAACACTGCAGTTCTCAGCATCTTTGCCTAATCCATCTTACATTCCAAGAGTCTTGACAAAGCTGCAAAATGTGCTGAGAATGCAACTAACTTGCTGCACAACATATACAAACAAATCAAACTTTAGACCATTCTTTGGTTTCCAGGTCTTATTTTTCAGGCCCCGAGCTATGTTCAACTCCTTGGCTGGAAGGCAAAATTTTCCTCGAGGACAATGACTACAATCAGATTTCAGAAAATATCACAGAAAACTTTCAACATAACACCAGCAAACCTATAGCATACTATCAGTTTTAGCTGGAAGTCGGCGGAAGAAATTTAGGGGTGCTGATGGCAATTTGTGGCGGAACCTGGGATGCCTCATCGCGTAAAAGCCAGACAGGACACCAAACACTTGAAAAGGTGTAGCATATAACACAATGGCAGCAAGCAGGCAGAATATAATGAATAGTATAGTGGCACGTGGGTCTCGCCAACTCAGCAGTGCCTGGATTCGCTCCCCTTGCGTGGCCACATCTCCTACTACTGTCTGAATTCGACCGGCCAAACTTCTCAGACGATCATACCTCATCCTAACAAGTTCTGAACTCCGTGACGTAGGAAATGTGTCAAATTCCTCATCAAGCTCATCAGGGTGTGTTGAATCAGCATGTGAAATTCTTGTGTTCATGTGAGGAGGGTACCTCGGCCGGTACTGATAGTTCCAAAGCCCTATTAGGCACATGTACAGAAAAATTGTTGGGAGGATTAATTCTGGGAAACAGACAAGCATAAGGAAGAGAACATGTACTAATGATGTCGTGATAGGATTCTTCCACATGCATACATCTCCGAACCATTTCCCAACAGAGAATAATCCATTAAAGACGGACATCAGCCTGAAAAAGTTTGCTTTGCTGCGCCTCATGCTCCAGAGGTGTGCATCTGCATCACTCATGTATTCAACCACTTCTTTCCTGAGAGGAGGTTCTGCACGGCTTAGCCGTGCAGCCACAATATTTACAGCTTGATGTCGCAGCAGATCTTGCTGTGCTACAGACAATGGTTTCACATAATGCATTTTTGGTAAAAGGGGTCTAGAGTACAGAAACATCATGTTGACCATCGATGCACATGAAAATCGTATAGCAAGATGCAATTCTCCCATCTTCTTCACACCTGACGGGTGAAGGACAAGCAATGGATAAGAGTGCGTGTATACTCGACCAGTTTCAAGTGTTGAGATCCGAATACGAACCTTCCCAATTTTCATGTCTCTTTTGCCATTTGAGCTTTTTTCTCCAAGCTGTCCATTGTCAAAAACCCCAACTGTGAGAACAGTAGCTGGATCATAGACTTCCCAAGTGTATTGCTCATTAAACTTCGGGTTTAAGCTGTCAATAACTGTCCTGGTCCGCACCCACTTGTGACCATACTTTGCCACACAATATGTGTCAGTTGTACCCTTTCCATCTCTTGATTTTGATGGGTGTAGTGCATCAATATTCAGGATACCTAATTCCAATATACCAATTGATGGCTTCCAAAGCTGCTTTGCTGTCGGTCGAAGATCACTACTATAATGAGTAGACTCATCAAGTACATGGTATCCTCCATCTAGTGATACACGAAGATTGATCCTACTGGAAAACTTGTCTTTCCTCTTTGGCTCTTCGATCTCAACTGAACCGGGTTCTTGGAGGTTATACCATCTTGATCGAACAAATCGATCATCTGCACGCTTTTCAACAGTGTTTAATGGGATAATGACCACTCCCAGGGCCTCACCTTTGTTGGAAGCAACACGATCCTCAACTGACAGAATCAGATGTTCATCAAACGGTTCAGCAGCAACGAACATCAGATCCTCATTCCACAGAGCATTCATTGTTTGAGTTCTAATTGGTTTTGTCTTCAGCACCTGGTTACCAATATGAGCCTTCACATAGACATCAGGAAAATGATTTTTCTCTGACACAACTAAGTCCTGTGCTTCAATAACATTGACACGAACATACCACAGCCTAGGAGAATGATACACTTTTCCGCGGATTTGTGAGGAGGGCACTGACATATCTATTGGACTAGCTACATCTGTATGGAAAGCATCAGGGAATGCTTCGTCAGCTTGTGTACCAATCCACACAGCAAGCATCAGTTCCCCCTTCTTTTTCTCGCCTTTCTTGTTTTCCAGGCGATACCACTCTGGAGCCAATGGACTATCGGGAGG
Organism: Nicotiana otophora; assembly: GCA_000715115.1. NCBI lineage: Eukaryota > Viridiplantae > Streptophyta > Magnoliopsida > Solanales > Solanaceae > Nicotiana > Nicotiana otophora. Next base: position 3,793 of record AWOL01S0313912.1, on the reverse strand, counting down.
AACTCGGGTTGGAACTTCATGCAGATCAACTCGAACAATCCCAACAAAGTCATCTTTTACCATATCCTTATCCTTAACCACAACATCCAGAACAGAAGACTGCATTCTTTCTTTAGCAAAAGCAAAAACTGTATTCCATTCTGGATCTTGATTCTTCTCGAAGTGCTGTGTGACTCCTTTGTAGTTCCCAACTCTTACTTCAACATAAGGGTCAAGACTTCCCGTGAGATCTTTAGAAGGCAGATCTCGTGCTTTCACAACTCTTACAAACAGGAATTGCATAGGCTCAACAAGATCATATGTGCTGGATGGCCTGCCACCTCGAATAACTCGGCCCCCAACTATACGCCCTCCTCCAAGGAAAGGGCTTGTCTCTTTCAGTGAATATTCAACTGGCTGTGAAGATGAACCTGAGTACATCCTCACTAGTTTTGGCCCCTGAGAGGTAGATTTCATCTGATCAGCCCCAAATCTTGTTGGTTGACGGGAATCTGCAAAGGAAGAATACGGCTCTTGTTGTTGGTGCTTCGAGTTTGGCAGGTGGTGGAATGTGCGTCTAGACCCTTTTCTACCATTAGCAACTGGTTCAGGTGTTAAATCCGGAATTTGTTGTGTAGGTTCATCACTTAGGCTTGAAAGGGAACTGATATGTGTTGAAGAATCCACTGCAGGAAACACATTTGATACTCTAACTGATGGATCATCAGTTATAAAGACTTTCAGGCTAAGCTCTCCCCTAGCACGGGAGAGAAAGCCTGCCCTTTCCAAAGGGTAATGCAAAAGAACAGCATCAGAGTATGGAACAAAGGACGATCCATTGATCTTAACCTTCCCAAGAGATGATTTAGAATTGCTTGATTTGTTATTGTTGTAAACAAGAGCTTCAAGTGTGAGGCTTGTCAAGTCATTAGGATCAGAAATGTTGAAATAGAAAGTTTCATTCCAATAAGGGTCCAGATCTTTTTCTTTGATTGTGGTGCGAAACTTTTGGCCATCAAAGTGAAGCTCTACAAAGGGACTAGATGAGCCTTTCCCATCTTTAGACAGGAGATTGTGGGCACCAACAACTTCAACCCCAAGCTTGAGGTTACTCATGGAGTATGATCACAATAGTTCTGAATCAATTCAAGAGGGCAGATCGACCAAATCCAGTCAAGCAGGTGAAAACTGCAAAACAACATTAATATGATCGTAAGGGAATATTCTCGCAATGGAACACTATAACGCCAACTTAGAAACTTTTCTACATGAATAATCAAATGTAGCAGCAAAATAAAGAAGCAAACGGAGCAGCGCCCAAATTACTAATGAATTTCTTAGGAGAAGAGACCTGACACTACTGCTAGGTCATATCAGAGAAAAATCCCCAGTGAAGTTCACAACACTTTACAAGCTATCTTTACCCTGTGACCAAATAACATAAAAAGACAAAAATAAAACCTCTATGAATGACATAATCATCTTAAGGACATCGGACCAATATAAAAAAAATTATTTATCAGCCAATCATTTCAAGTTTTAACCCACCAGAGAGGTCTCAAGGAAGGGCACATTACTTAAGAGACATTATACTCTGACTCGACAGAAAAATAACCATATAGTATATAAAAAAGGAGACAATCCATAGGTAGTGTTTGTAAAGTAGCTAAGGCAGGGCAGTTGTCAAAAGGGAGAATTTTTGTTAGCCATTAAATTCTGTAGAAACAACATATACTTATAAAAAACCCAGTAATAGTACAAGACTACAAGTGTTCCTAGAAAGAAGAGATGGTTGGCATCTACCCCTACAGCGACATATCCGGTTATCCGATAACAATACAATGAGCTAAAAGGAGTCAAGAAGTTCACCTTTTGATTCTTTATCTTTTTTTAACGTTCAAAAGTAATAGTAGAAGGAGAGGAGTTAAGAGTTAAAGCAAGAAAATCAACCATCTTTGGAGTAGAAAATTGGACAGGGGAATCTCTAATAAGGATATAAATAATCAAGCTAGCTTAACAATAACAAAAGACACCTTTTCTGAAGAAATGACGGAATATCCTTAAAGTTCTCTTATCAATAGCCAGCTCAAGATAAAGAGACAAGAAGAATCTGAATTAACCTTGAGGGACTTTCTGCAGAATCTTTGAATCTTTTTACCTTTTCTTTCACATATCATTTTTAGGTAAAGGATTTATTTAATTCTTTATTAACGTGACCCCACCAAAAAACTAAGGGCCAAAAACTAATGATCTTCAGAAATTGTTATACTTGTAAATCATGGCAGCCTTCAAAGTTGACCTAAAACTAGTGATTTCTGGAGAAAAAAAATCACACAAAAAGCAAAAATAAAAAACAATACTCAATTTACATAAACAGGAGACAACTTAGCTGATACCCTTTTAGGCAACAAACTTTCATTTTTCACAAAACAAAATTTGAACTCAAACCTCAAAAGTAACAAAATCTTAATCCAATTGATATAAACAATTATCAGCAATATAATCTAGCCAAGAACAAAAACAAAAAATATACTAGTAGTGTAACAATTAGTAGCACAAACTTCTCAAAACCGAACAATTAAGAATTATAAACAGAGAAAGATAAATCAACCATTAGATAACACAAGATTCTAGCAGAATAAATGAATAATAACATGAAAACAAAGGGAGATTTAAAAAAAAAAAAAAAAA
>AWOL01S0313894.1:0-11960 GCA_000715115.1 Nicotiana otophora | reverse complement strand
ACAAGTGTCACCAAATAGCATTTCATTGTTTACCACACAAGTAGTGGCAGGTATTGATTCAAATCTAAGCAAATGACATGTCAGAGGGGATTAAGAAAAACACAATCTTTATCTGTAAGTAGGAAATGACAACCCATTTTGAAAGCATAAAGGCTACCTTAAAACTAGTGGACACCAAACGACACATACGTAGCGTCACAGAAAATTAATTATGGGTCCCATCTAACTTTCATTGCTCCCGATTCCTCGCCAGTTTTTGAATTAATCGCTGCTTACATGTCTGACTCGGGGTAATATCTGCGGTGTCGTCTACAATATGAAATTCATAAAAACATAATATATTTTCATATTAAATTATTAAACTTCTATTTTTATTTTAATGAGATTATTATAAAAGAAAAATGATCTTTAACTGATTTTAGACTACAATTTAAAAAAAAAAATCTTTTTTAAAAAAAATAAAAAATCCTCATATAAATTGGGATGAAGAAAGAAATGTTTTATAATTATGGTGCCAAACAAATTAATAGTATTGGAAAGGTGATAAGGCAGGACAGACACATATGTAATTTACCGATATAACTCTTGATAGAAGAGTATGGAAGTCGAGAATTAGGGTAGAAGTAGGGTGTCGAATGGGCAGATTTGGTCGATTTAGGGCGAGTCAATAAATAGGTGAGTATTGATGCGCACAAAATTACTTGGACGGAGATGAATTGGGTCAACATGGGCTAAAATTTGTATCATATACCAACCCGCCTAACTTTTAGCAATCTTTAATTAATATATCTTATTTTCTTATGAATTATATAATTACTAAATAAGACTTTTTTTTCTTTTGTTATGGTCGTATATAACATATCAAACAAAACAAATTATTTTTAAGATATTTTGGTAAGTTATTCATCGATCAATTTGGACTAAAAATCAGTCCAACTTTAAATAGATTGAGATGAGTTGGGTCAAGATGCACCGAATTTAATAAATGGGCGAGTCATTTAAACTTAGGGACGAATTTAATGACCCTAGGTAGAAAATTAGTAGGTAGTCGAGCTTTTCTATAGTATCATTATTACTCACGAATTTTCTTACACTTGGATCTCAATTACTACCAGTTCTTTATTTTGCTTCGATTATTATTATTATTATTATTATTATTATTATTATTATGATGATGATGTTATTACGTTTCTTGTTATTGCTTCTTTTTTCATGGCTTCCTCTATTTCTTTTTAATTATACTTTTCCTGAGCCGAGGATAAATTTATCGAAAATATTCTCTCAATCTCTACAACATAGAAGTAAGATCTGCTTACACATTACATTCTTTAGAACTCATTAGTAAGATTATACTAAGCTTGTTATTGTTAGTGTCAAACAAATAGGTAACGCAGAGTACTAAATGAAGCTTAGACAAGAGTGAGTTGCTCTAGTGGTGAGCACCCTCCACTTCTAATTAAGAGATAGTGAGTTCGAGTTACCCCAAGAGCAAGGTAGAGAGTTATTAGAGGAAGGAAGCCGAAAGTCTATCGAAAACAGTCTCTACCTTAGAATAAATGTAAGGTCTGCGTACAAACTACCTTGCTCAAACCTTATTAGTAAAATCATATTGTATTGTTGTTATCGTTGTAAAGTACTAAATGAAGCTTGAAAAGGTGCCAAAAATAGTGTGTGCCTTTTGAAGTCTATTTCAAGTCTCCAATTAAATCGGCAAATACAACTAGTCCTGGATCTAGCGATTAATTGACCGGCTTCAATTGATTTGCCCAGGAGACAGTAGTCCCCACTCCCCACTCCCCACTCCCCACCCACTCAGTACTCTCTATATTTCCTCCACAAAAATTCTTTTGAAGCGTTTGAAACCATGAACTCAAACTCTCCTTTCATGGCTAACAACAATTCATCGCCTACCGACTCTTCTGGCAAAAAGGTTCGGAAACCTTACACCATAACTAAGTCTAGAGAAAGCTGGACTGAAGAAGAACACGACAAGTTCCTTGAAGCTCTTCAACTGTTATGTCTCTTCTCCCTTTTTTAGTTGTTTTAATTGTGAACAAATGTGTTTTTTTATACATATAATTGAGTTAGTTGTTGGTTTCTGAATTATATATACACTTGTAACAATTTTGTAAAATAAACTACTTATTCTAAGATATAGAGCTCATTGTAATGAAATATTAATGGATGCAGCGGTACTCTCCATCTATTAGTAATTTATAATTTTGGATCAGTGTCTATGTTTCTTCCTTGAGCCGAGTTTCTATCAGAAATAACCTTTCTACCTTCCCATGGTAGGGGTAAGGACTACCTACACACTACTTTCCCTAGACTCCACTCGTGGGATTAAGCTGAATTTGTTGTTGTTGTTAGTGTTATTGTTGGATCAGTCTCTATGTTGGCAGTAGCAGAGGTTTGTGCTCAATTGAAGATTTTCCTGGGTAGATGTTTGGATGTTATTCCGGTGTTGCAAAAAGCTTAACTTGTTAGAAAGAGCACATTTTTATTTATTTAATTTTGTCCTCAACATGAGCCAAGTAATTTTTTCATCTTTTTTCTTTTCTTTTCTGCTATACGGGTAGAAACTAGAAAGCCGTATAATTGGTTTATTCTAGTATTGGTTTTGAATTTTATTTTGGAAGTTCCATTTTTTTAGTACTAATTTGGATTTTTTATGGTCAGTTAGCTCCTTTGTGTTGCCTTTGTGACATGTGTGTTCTGAATCTTAAAGCTGCATTAGAAAAAAAATGTTTTTTTCTGAAGCTTTGGTGTTTCTTCTAAATTTGGGCTATTCAGGTTTGACCGTGATTGGAAGAAAATTGAGGATTTTGTAGGCTCAAAGACAGTAATTCAGGTGCTCACTTCTGTTTCATCTTTTTGATGAAGTTCATAGAGAAAACTAGTTAGTTTTATTCTGTTTGTATATATTTGTTCTGCTGATAAATCGTGGTGGAATATGCTGGCAATTTGTTGTGATTGACTTATTCCTAATCTTGTACACCCGGGCAATTACCGATTCTCTTTGGATCTGCTATCATGAAATGCTAGTCAGTCGTTTGAATATACTTAATGTGTATTGTATGTTGCCTGGTGCATTTGCAAAGCTTTCGCTTTTGGAGTAATTGTTGGTGTATGACATGCGTTCACAGGTTCCTGGTGTAAAATGTAGGGCTTACTTAATTTAATCCTGTTAGATCCTCTATTCCATGGGAATTTATTTGCGCATGTGCTAATGTGCGAAATTTAAGTCTTTTTTAGGCCCTTTCTTTTGTTCGATTTAGAGAACTTTTTATAATCTTTTTTTTTTGGATAAGGTAAAGTTTTATTAGTAAAGGTACCTACAACTACCAGGAAAAGATAATTTTTCATGAATTGCTTTCATTTATACAAGACATTTTCCTAATGTTCTTGGTTGCAGATTCGCAGTCATGCTCAAAAGTACTTCTTGAAGGTCCAGAAGAATGGTGCAACAGCACACGTGCCACCACCTCGGCCCAAGCGTAAAGCAGCTCATCCTTATCCCCAGAAGGCACCAAAAAATGGTTGGTTTGCATTTACAAAGTTGTCCTATGGCTCATTTTGTATATCTGTATCTCATATAGTCTCTTGTTTTTTTTTCCTTCTGGAACTACTTTGAGTAGTTTTAGTACCATTGCAAGCCTCTATGGGTTACCCTTCTTCAATGAATTCCCTTCCACCTGGATATCCATCATGGGATGACACTTCTGTACTCTTAAATTCTCCATCTGGTGGAGCTATGCCATCACATGATGAATACCATCTTCAAAGAATTCAGGGTGTGTACCTGACTATAAACTTGGTATTTGCGTCTGCATATTTTATAAATCTTCTTCTTGGTTGAGGGATTTTTCTGCACTTATTTCAATGTACACATTACTGATTCAGCTGATATTGGATCAAAGGGAGCTACATTGATTAGTAACAGCAGCATCAGTGGCATTAGAAGTTCCAGCAGAACAGCGCCGAGTTCTGAACTACCAGAGCAGAGCAAACTAGGTTCTGTTCCTCATGGTAAGGTTCTCTAGCATATAATTTTGAACTTAGCCCTACAACTCATTGATTGAGGGGAACACTGTATGGTTTCCATACATATCGGCTCTTCCGTCATGTTAGGTCTCTCAATTCAACATCTGCATTATATAGCTTTTTCTTTCTTAGCTTTTATTTGGTACCACATATCATTTCAGTAGTATGCACAGCTAATCTTGTCATGGCTTATTTTCTTGCTCATGCCCGAAACTTTACTTGATCTTTGATTTGTCGCCCGCTCAACCCAGAAAAGAACTATTTTCTATCCGCATACCAAATCCTAGTTCCAAAGGTAACTTGCAACTTTGATCCCACCGCTTAGTGCAATTCCAAAATTTTGGTCCTTGGCTCATCCAACTTTTGAAATAAACTTTTCATCATGCAAATTTCATACTTAAGAGTGAAATAATAGAAGGAATAATTTTCAAGAAAAGGAAAAGTTCCTTGAAGGCTTCTTGCACAAAGCTTGCCAAAGGGGGACAAACTTTCTTGGTTAAAATGATATTTCTATTTTCTTTTGTCAGTTCGCTCTTGATATTGAGAAAAACATCATTGAACTTTCTAAATTAAAGGATAACTTTAGACACTAAGAAACAAAGTTATGTAATTTATCTTATAAGAGATTAGGTAGTTTACGGGTAGCTAGAAATATAAGTTAACGTGTCTTCTTTTGTTCATATAAAGTTCTGAATGCCAACGTCAGGACAAAGTTCATTATATCAGTATAATTTCCACATTGATGTTTATTTTCTCTATGTTAAGTTTTGAATGCCAATGAAATGTCAAATTCATTATAACAGTAGAATTTCCACTTTGTTCTGAATCTGTATAAATATTGGTTCTACCTCTTGCATCCAATTTTTGCATTTGAGAAGCTTTCTCTCTTTATTTTTTGTTGAGGTAAATGATGAAGGAAATTGTATTTGAGAAGCTTTCATCATTTTCAGATCATGAAATCATTGTATCCACTTTTATATTGCTTTGATTATGTGAGAAACCAATGATTTTGAATGTCCCTGGAGTCTATTGGAAAAGGAAAAGGATGGGGTGGTGTTATGGAGCTTTTGTGCTAATGATTTTTTTTCTTCCTGATATATTTTATCCCTTTCTTTCCATTTCTCTCTTTTGCATCTTCATCATGGAGGGAATTTTTGTTTTTCTAGGTCGATAGCGGCCGTACTTCTTTTGGTTTTAAATGTTTACTCTGGATCAAATGGAACTGTATAAAGTGTGTATTGGTACTTCCATTACAGGCATACCCGACTTTGCAGAAGTCTATAGCTTTATTGGGAGTGTCTTTGACCCAGACACTAAAGGTCATGTACAGAAGCTGAAGGAGATGGACCCTATTAATTTTGAAACTGTGAGTTTTGGATGCATGGTAAATTAAGCATTTTACATTTGCTTCTGCTTCCTAAGAACTCTTCAGCTTTCTTGCAGCTAACTGTAACTTACTGAGTCAGGTTTATTTCAGTGTTTATGCTAGGCGAAGTTTGTAATGTTATTTTTTTCTGTGTTACTTGATTCCATTTTCTGTATTCCCTAGTTATTATTTGGTAGAACTCGTTAATTTAACTCACCTTCAAGCAGTAGAGGGAACAAATGCCAAAGGGTAAGATCGTCAGAGAATTTAGTTAGGATCAATTTCATTTTTTTCAATATAAACCCTTTTCTAAAGGAGCTGAGAGAAGTAAAAAAAAATGTTGATCTCTCTGAAGAATACATGTAAATTCTCGTTAGGAAAGTTTTTACNAGGATCAATTTCATTTTTTTCAATATAAACCCTTTTCTAAAGGAGCTGAGAGAAGTAAAAAAAATGTTGATCTCTCTGAAGAATACATGTAAATTCTCGTTAGGAAAGTTTTTACGTCAATTATGTTCAACCAGATATTCGTTTCAAAATCTAGAGGCATATGTCAAGACACTGCATTTATCTGCACTCGCAGGGATTTGAAAGTTTCAGCTGGGGAGTTTTAGATGGGGGTCATGTAAATTTCATCTGGGTCTCCTTTCCCCTCTCACCTTCCCTATTTCAATATCTTCTATCTTGCCTTGAAGAAATCTATATTGGTGGATTTGCAAATCATGTTCATCTGTTTCCTCTGGACTTGCAGGTTTTGTTGTTGATGCGAAATCTTACAATGAACTTGTCTAGCCCTGACTTTGAGCCAATTGTGAGTGTGCTCCTTCACTATGCGCTGAATAGCTACTTTTTATGCTAGATTTATTGTTTCCTCTAAAGGCAATCTTTTACATGAAGATGAGACGCATTATTCATTTTCATAAAGCGAAAATGAACAGGTCTACCCTGTTCAATATTGAATTCAGTGTTTAATACTTTAATTTGTGATTGGAAAGGCAAGACAAGAATAGAGTATATCTCAGCCAGTTGTCTCCTTTGGTCTTGCTTAGGTGTTAACCATATTACTTGTCCAATAAGGCGGCTATCATGCCTCAGTTCACTTCCTGGTTTACAAGTCCCAAACCTGAATATATCATTCACTGTTACATTATATTGATTTGTTCACAGCCTTCTTAATGCTAGTAAAAGCGCTTGAAATTCATTGGGTCCTGGGTTGTTGAGTCCCTATATGCATGTCACAGCCTTATTAACTTGGGCAAAAACATTGGTCTTATAAGGAAATTGCTGTCATTATCTTTCAGCTTGTATCCAATACTAAATTTATGCGTCAGCACCAGTTACCTTGGCTGTGAGAGAACTTTCAAATTTTCCCTTCACATGATTCTACAGCAATCTGGCTTTGCACCATTGTCCACTAGTTTTCAACATTGAATTATTAGGCTGCCTCCTATTAAATTAGAGAGGCTAAAGATTTTTATCTTCCCATAAACAAAGTTTGATTTGGATTCTGACTTTTGCGCAAGTATCTTATTGCTGTTCTACAGCTATTAAGCGACTGAAAGAAGTAGTGGAGGTAGTACAAATGGATGGAAAGCTTTTGATAAATGAATCGCAGCGTATTGAGTAGTACTTGTAAATTCTTTCTCTATAATCTAGTTTTGTAGCCGAAACAATCCTATAGCGATATTGGGGTTGAGGGCCAGCTCACTTGGTGAACATGCTTACCTCCAAGATGTAGGTGGAGGCTTCAAAGCGTAGAAGCACTATACCCTCCCCCTTTTCCCCATTGCCCTCCTCCTCCCCCTGTGTATCAATGAAAGAATGTGCTTCATTTAAAAAGAAATGTTGTACCATGGTGCATTTGGAATACTTCGAGAAATATATTTCATCTATTCCAGAAAATTTCCTATTGGAGATATTCCTCAATCGTTTTCTTTTTCAACTCTCAAGGAAGTGATGATGCTTTTGATTCCAGGGTACAGTAAGCTTAGTAAGAATTTTGCTTTTCTTTTTAGTCGTACTCCCAGAGAAACTATACTTGAACTCTTAGCATTTTTGGTTTATGTACTAATCCTCGTTCAAATAGAAACTGAGCGCAAGTTCCATGCACCTCTCTATGTTTTGAAAATCAGTATGCTCTGTCCACATACTTCAAAAGAGAAAAGGCTCAACAGGATATTGTTTTCAACCTGATGTTCAACAAGAGAGATTGGTGATGAAAGATTACTGTAGAAAGATGGATAACGATGACTTCAGGGAGAACCAGTGGCCTTGACATCTGAGGTCCATGAGATTGTAAATGATTCACAAATTTGTTAAATTTTGCAATCTAGTTAGGCCAAAGGATATACCTCTTTTCATCTCCTCAATCGGCATCATTTGGGAGCCGTAGAAAACTGATTTGGTCCCTAACTTTTTTCTAGAGGTTCCTTCACAGAATCTATTTCAAGTTTGTGATTACTTTAACGTGAATGGCAGAGCATAGTCATGGACCTTTTTTCTGAATGAATTTTGCAGTTTACACCATTTACATTCTCTACCTTATAAATCTTTCATAATGCACTCTTTCTCTTGCCATTTTTGTGCAGAAAAATGTGTTGTCAACATATGATCTCGGTACAAAAGTCGTGGGCCTTCCTACAGGTGGTGCTGTGAAGAACCACAGTGATTTATCATGTCAGACAATATGATAAAAACTACAGTAGTTATTGTTAGTATCTTTTCCTATCTCACTTTTCAAAAATTTCTTTTTCTTCCTATGTCATACTAAGAAAGTTAATCCTCTTTTATCAGTATATTTGTCGGTAAGACTTTCTCCAAAAACGGTGAGTCTTTGACTTTTGCTTTGTAAGTGCTGAAAAAATTGTTCATCACTGGAAAGAGTCTCAGAATCGTGGCATGGATAAGAGCATCTTCCTCTGCTTTCTCACTGATGCTCAGTGGTCACGGAGAATGTTCCTTTTAGAAGTTGAGCTTCTCCTAGCGAGAAGCGTGCCCAAGCCTTGATAGCACGTGTTTTTTCCATGAAATGTATATTCCCTCAATTTTGTGCAGCTTAATATTTGGAGGTGGTGTAAAACTTGTAGCTTTTAGAGCAATAATAAGGAGGAAAAAGTTCTTGTACTTCATTGCATGTTGAAGTATGCATTTAGGACATACACTCAGGCCTTGTTTTAGTTGTGGCCTTGTTGCAGATTAAAGTTAAATAGCGGTTCTGTCTTCCTATTTGTTGTGTTTTGTATTGGTAGTCTGTTTCAACTGCTAGTAATGCTTTGATATACTTGATTTGTGTCCATCAGATTCTCTGTGGACGTTGTGCAACAAGGATAATTGATGCGTTATATGTGCATAGTCTTGTTTGGTTTCTCGATCTGAATATCTATCACCTGGTGTCTAATTTTCCCCCTTAGAAATGAAGAACAAAAGAACTGGTAACTTAGAAAAGTATTTTCAGTTAGGAGAAAATTTTGTCTAACCCTTTAATCCTATTGCTTGAGAGATGGGTCAAATGACTTATGGATAGAATTGAACCTGAGCTATGAAGTCTCAACACTACCTTGACTAGGTAACTACCAAGTCAAAGCTTCATCAATAATCACTGCCAACACAGGAAGCTCAAGGGAATTGGTTATGAATTAGTCAATTCCACAGGAGCACCATGAAATTGACATAGAAAGCAATAAAGGATAGGGAATTAGGTTAAGAATATGGGATATAACACAAACTTAGCTATGAACTAATTAACCGTTGAAATAAACACTAATCAAAGATAGACAATAAGAATGAATCAAATTAAGTNTTTTAGTCGTACTCCCAGAGAAACTATACTTGAACTCTTAGCATTTTTGGTTTATGTACTAATCCTCGTTCAAATAGAAACTGAGCGCAAGTTCCATGCACCTCTCTATGTTTTGAAAATCAGTATGCTCTGTCCACATACTTCAAAAGAGAAAAGGCTCAACAGGATATTGTTTTCAACCTGATGTTCAACAAGAGAGATTGGTGATGAAAGATTACTGTAGAAAGATGGATAACGATGACTTCAGGGAGAACCAGTGGCCTTGACATCTGAGGTCCATGAGATTGTAAATGATTCACAAATTTGTTAAATTTTGCAATCTAGTTAGGCCAAAGGATATACCTCTTTTCATCTCCTCAATCGGCATCATTTGGGAGCCGTAGAAAACTGATTTGGTCCCTAACTTTTTTCTAGAGGTTCCTTCACAGAATCTATTTCAAGTTTGTGATTACTTTAACGTGAATGGCAGAGCATAGTCATGGACCTTTTTTCTGAATGAATTTTGCAGTTTACACCATTTACATTCTCTACCTTATAAATCTTTCATAATGCACTCTTTCTCTTGCCATTTTTGTGCAGAAAAATGTGTTGTCAACATATGATCTCGGTACAAAAGTCGTGGGCCTTCCTACAGGTGGTGCTGTGAAGAACCACAGTGATTTATCATGTCAGACAATATGATAAAAACTACAGTAGTTATTGTTAGTATCTTTTCCTATCTCACTTTTCAAAATTTTCTTTTTCTTCCTATGTCATACTAAGAAAGTTAATCCTCTTTTATCAAAATATTTGTCGGTGAGACTTTCTCCAAAAACGGTGAGTCTTTGACTTTTGCTTTGTAAGTGCTGAAAAAATTGTTCATCACTGGAAAGAGTCTCAGAATCGTGGCATGGATAAGAGCATCTTCCTCTGCTTTCTCACTGATGCTCAGTGGTCACGGAGAATGTTCCTTTTAGAAGTTGAGCTTCTCCTAGCGAGAAGCGTGCCCAAGCCTTGATAGCACGTGTTTTTTCCATGAAATGTATATTCCCTCAATTTTGTGCAGCTTAATATTTGGAGGTGGTGTAAAACTTGTAGCTTTTAGAGCAATAATGAGGAAAAAGTTCTTGTACTTCATTGCATGTTGAAGTATGCATTTAGGACATACACTCAGGCCTTGTTTTAGTTGTGGCCTTGTTGCAGATTAAAGTTAAATAGCGGTTCTGTCTTCCTATTTGTTGTGTTTTGTATTGGTAGTCTGTTTCAACTGCTAGTAATGCTTTGATATACTTGATTTGTGTCCATCAGATTCTCTGTGGACGTTGTGCAACAAGGATAATTGATGCGTTATATGTGCATAGTCTTGTTTGGTTTCTCGATCTGAATATCTATCACCTGGTGTCTAATTTTCCCCCTTAGAAATGAAGAACAAAAGAACTGGTAACTTAGAAAAGTATTTTCAGTAAGGAGAAAATTTTGTCTAACCCTTTAATCCTATTGTGTGAGAGATGGGTCAAATGACTTATGGATAGAATTGAACCTGAGCTATGAAGTCTCAACACTACCTTGACAAGGTAATTACCAAGTCAAAGCTTCATCAATAATCACTGCCAACACAGGAAGCTCAAGGGAATTGGTTATGAATTAGTCAATTCCACAGGAGCACCATGAAATTGACATAGAAAGCAATAAAGGATAGGGAATTAGGTTAAGAATATGGGATATAACACAAACTTAGCTATGAACTAATTAACCGTTGAAATAAACACTAATTAAAGATAGACAATAAGAAAATATCAAATTAAGTATTTATAAGCCCCTAATAGCTATATTAACTGGAATAAACGAATTAACATTCAATTACATAATCCAATCCAAGGAGTAATAGGAATGAACTCAGACCAGAATGCATAACTAAGGGTAATCCAATAAAGGTCTAAGAAGAGAACTAAGATAATCCTAACATTTACAAGAGTAGTCTTCAATCCAAAACCATGCATCTGGTGCAAAAAGTTGGGCAAGTTATTTGGTCAGTCAACCGAAAATAATCAATATATTTATCGACTATTATTTTTTGAGCAGTTATACCGTGTAGTTTTTCTTAAAAAATATTCTATATTCGTGCGTTATCCATTCACACACTGTGTTTATACTAAATAGTTTACTTTAACATGATTAAATAATAAATGAGATAAAAAATATGAGTATTAATTAACTATAGACACATCATGTTACACATATTACAATTGTAATTGAATCTTGGGCTTTTTTCACTTAGTCCGTGCAAGAAATTATTTATATTTCGTAGCCGAAAAAGTGTATAAAATTTATATAATTTTTGTATATAACATACATAATGTATATATAAAAAAATAATATTTTCGGCTATTATTTTGAGTGTGGCTATATAGTCTCATTTTCCCTTGAATTCTTTCCTACTCCTTATATCTGGTAGAAATGACACCAGCTAACCACTTAAAGGACTGCTATTTAAAAATTATTCGGTGAATCCTGAATTTCAATTTTTTAAGAAAAAAATATACTGAATTGTACTGAAGTTTAGATTTTCGATTTAAAATTTCAGAACAAAAATAACATCCAGTTGCCCCTTGTATCTGTGTGCATAGGCGAGGAAAATATAATGGGCCTAAGACCAATAAAGATCCAAGTAGTCATAGTACTCCGTGTTGGGCTTGGAAGGCTGACTGACCCATTTCCAACCCTACTTCTTAAAACTTAGCTCCTTCAAAGCTTCACTCTGCTCTACTCCTT
>AWOL01S0313842.1:0-11126 GCA_000715115.1 Nicotiana otophora | reverse complement strand
AGCTATATTACAATCCCAACTAATCAAGCTTGCCCTAGATTTTGGTAACCGTTAGATATCCACCTAGGTAGAAGTCACTACCCTAGTCTCTTTAAACATTTGAAAAACAACAACAAAAATATTGTCCTTAGTTTCAATTATTGCAATCTTTAGAGTAAAGTTAGAAGTAGAAATCAAACCAAAACTTGTGGAAGTTTAATTAGATTCTAATCCCGTATCTCGCTTAGATATAAACCTAATTCCAAACATTAACTCCCTGTGGATTCGATCCCGACCTAGTTGGGTTAAAACTGCATCGACCACCCTCGCTACTCAATAGTAGTGTAGGCTTGGACCCGATCAATATTCGCGGTCGATGAAGTGGTCCCGATATCCGCACTTTCTACACCAAAGGATCCGAGTTCGGTCGCCAAGGAAGGAACCAAATAACAATCATTGACATCGGCCCCTACCGAACCGGAGAATCGGGGGACGAATAAGGACAACGACTACGGAGTTCCCAGATGTTTCATAGTCCCCGACGATTCCGACGCCACCAAATTATCGATCGAAGAACTAGAGCAAGGCATATTGATCGAGCACCTACCCAATCGTAAGGTATACCTGGGCACGGGGTTAAATCCCGAGATCAGGAAAAAACTCATTAAATTTCTTATGGCTAACATAGATTGTTTTGCTTGGTCCCACCTCAACATGACAGGGATCCCGCCGAAGATAGCTACCATAAGCTTAGCCTGGATCTGAAGTTCCACTCGATCAAATAGAAAAGGAGGCCTCAGTCCGAAGTCAAGCATGCATTCATCAAAGACGAGGTATCTAAACTCCTTAAAATAGGGTCCATCCGGGAGGTTACATACCCGAATTGGTTAGCAAACGTAGTGGTAGTCCCTAAAAAAGGGAATAAATTAAGAATGTGTGTTGACTAAAAATACTTGAATAAGGCATGCCTCAAGGACTCTTTCCCTCTGCCCAACATCGATCGCATGATCGATGTGACGGACGACCACGAGATCCTTACCTTTCTCGATCCCTACTCTAGGTACAACCAAATTTGGACGGACTCGGCCGACCAGGAAAAAATGTCCTCCATCACTAAGTACGGCACCTACTACTATAACGTAATATCATTTGGACTAAAACATGCCGGTGCCACTTACCAATGCCTAGTAAATCGAATGTTCGAAGAACAAATAGGAAAATCAATGGAGGTTTACATTGACGATATGTTAGTTAAGTCCCTATGAGTAGAGGACCATTTGAAACATTTATAGGAAATCTTTAACATATTAAAGAAATACAATATGAAGCTGAACTTAGATAAATGCGCATTCGGAGTCGGGTCTGGGAAATTTTTCGGATTTATGGTGTCTAACCGAGGAATCGAGATCAATTTCGATAAAATCAAGGCCATAGAGGACATTACCGTGGTGGACAATGCCAAGGCCGTTCGAAGGATAACCGGGCACATAACTGCGTTAGGCCGATTCATTTCAAGATCCTCCGACAAGAGCCATCGGTTCTTCTCTTTATTGAAGAAGAAGAATAATTTCTCATTGACACCGGAGTGTCAGCAAGACTTGGAAGAACTCAAGAGGTACCTTTCGATCCCGCTTTTTCTTCATACTCCGAAGGAAGATGAACAGTTGTACCTATACTTAGTGGTATCTAAGATATCGGTAAGTGGAGTCCTAGTTCGGGAAGAGGAAGGTACGCAATTTCCTATCTACTATGTTAGCAGGACTCTAGGTGAGGCCGAAACTAGGTATCCTCGCCTTGAAAAATTGGCGCTCGCTTTGCTAAGCGCCAATAGAAAGTTAAAACCATATTTTCAATGCCATCCCATATGTGTCGTGACTACTTATCCATTGAGGAACACAATGCATAAGCCCGTGATCTTAGGACGATTGGCTAAATGGGCCATGGAAATCAGCGGGTACGATATCGAATATCGACCCTGAACTGCCATCAAATCTCAAATTTTGGCGAACTTCGTGGCTGAATTCACGCCGGCCCTAATACCCGAGGTCGAGAAGGAGTTGTTGCTGAATTCAGGGACCTCCTCCGAAATCTGGATCCTTTTTACGGACGGTTCCTCGAACGCAAAGGGGTCCAGACTTGGCAACGTGTTGAAGCCACCAGCGGGTAATGCAGTCAGGCAATCTATTAGAACTGTAAAATTGACTAAAAATGAGGCCGAGTATGAGCCATGATTGCATGTCTCGAACTGACTAAAATCCTGGGGGCCGAGGTAATCGAAGCTAAGTGTGATTCCCTCCTTATGGTTAACCAAGTCAATGGGACGTTTGAAGATAAAGAGGAACGAATGCAAAGGTACCTGGATAAGCTGCAGGTGATGTTACATCAGTTCCAGGAATGGACTTTGCAGCATGTGCCTCGAGATCAAAACAGCGAAGCCGATGATCTTGCTAATTTAGGATCGTTTGTGGATAACGATGAATTCAACTCGGGAACAGTCGTACAACTCATGAAATCGGTAGTGGAAGAAGGCCACGCGGAGATAAACTTGGCAAGCTTAACCTGGGATTGGAGAAACAAGTATGTAGATTACCTGAAGACCGGAAAACTACCCTCGGATCCCAAAGAATCAAGGGCTCTACGCACACAAGCGGCCAGGTTCAGCTTGTCCAAAGACAACACCCTATTTAGGAGAACATTCAATGGCCCACTCTCCATATGTCTAGGACGGGAGATACTGAATATGTTTTGAGGGAAGTTCACGAAGGCACCTGCGGGAACCATTCGGGAGCCGAATCGTTGGTCCGTAAGATAATCAAAGCCGACTACTACTGGATCGACATGGAGAAAGACGCAAAGGAGTTCGTGCAAAAATGCGATGGGTGTCAGAGGCATGCACCAATGATTCATCAGCCCAGGCAGCTACTACACTTGATCTTGTCACCCTGCTCATTCATGAAATATGGAATGGACATCGTCGGTCCCTTGCCCAATTTATATTATTTATGACTGACTATATTTCTAAATGGATGGAAGCCCGGGCATTTGAGAAAGCCAGGGAGAAAGAAGGTATTGATTTTATTTGGGACCACATAATATGCCGGTTCAAAATGCCGGCCGAGATCATGGGAATGGGAAGGCAGAGTCTACGAACAAAACCATACTCCAAAATCTTAAGAAGAGGTTGATCGATGCCAAAGGAAAATGGAAGGAAATTTTGCCCAAAGTCCTATGGGCATATCGAACGACCTCAAAATCTAGTACTGGGGGAACCCCTTTCTCGTTGGTCTATGGTGCCGAAGCGCTAATACCAGTCGAAGTAGGAGAATGGAGTCTCTGGTTTTGATACGCGACAGAAGAGTCAAATGATGAGGCCATGAACACGAGCCTGGAACTGTTGGACAAGAGGCGCAGGGTCACCCTCGTCCGGCTGGCCGCCCAAAAATAATGGATCAAAAGTATTATAACCGGAGAGACAACCCGCGACACTTCAATATCGGGGACTTGGTGTTAAGCAAAGTGACACTAAATACTCGGAACTCGAACGAAGGTAAGCTGGGCCCGAATTGGGAAGGTCCATATCGAATTATCGAGATCACCTGCAAAGGATCATACAAACTCGAAGCAGAGAACGGTGAGCGATTACTGAACAACTGGAACGTGACCTACTTAAAACGGTATTATTACTAAGGTACGACCCCATTCATTCTTTTATTTACATATATTACGAATTGAACTAACATTTACAGGCAACAGCCAAAGAATGATGCTATTATTAGACCTGAAAGCACGCGTTGCACTCTTTTTCCCTTTAACCAATTTTGTTTAAATGAGTTTTCCGGCAAGGTTTTTAATGAGCCAACAGTAGATCGTGCTAACTTAGAATTAAAGACCGGCTATGAACCAGAGTCAAGGATCACATCAACAGTATCCGATCCCCCTTTTCGATTAGCCTCGAATATTGGGGGCCATCACCCTCGGATAATGATTTTAGCAAGGAAGGAAACTTTATGCTCGAACAGTCTGGGCTTGGTGGATAGGATTTATTGTAAGGGCCAAACAGTCAAATGAACCGTTCTCACATAGACCACTTAAGCCATAACACAGCTTGTACATATTCGCAATTTTGTATGTTGCGCACAGAAATGAAAGAAAGTTCCTACCTTGCAGATACATATTTTATCTTTTAAAAACTACTACATTTTGTTCCTTAAGGACATCGGGCCCAAGTGACACCTCTGTCCGGATCCAAGAGATCAACCTCACTCGGGGACTGTCGTCCAAGGCTAACTCGGTTCAAAGGCTACCCTCGGCAAAATTATAATCTAAAAACTTATAAGTAAGCACTTTGGGGAAAGCTTCCGGTCATACCAAGCCCCCACGAGTTCTAAACAAAATCACATCGAGAAAAAGCCTTGTTCGAACCTCCGAACAAGACCTTATTACTACGTGCTACGGTATTTGAAATCTTTGCAATCGTAAAGAAAAAGCCAAAAGAAACAAACTTGAAAATTGCCAAAGGGAAAAAAGAGCCTTGTATATATATAAAGAACTTTACAAAGGCCAAACGGCCTCAACAAAATATACAAAAATATAAAAATGAAGAAAAATCTATAAGGCACCTAAGCTTGATTTTCTTGGCCTCGGATCCGCCCTCGGATCCGCCGGAGCCCTCAAAGCCTTCCTCGTCCTCGGGATATGCCAACTTCTTGGCCTCGGCCTCGAGCCTCTTAACGTTTTCAATCTCGACCGGTAAGTCAAAACCCCGGGCATGAAATTCCTCGAGAACCTCCCTTCGGGACTGCCACTTCACGTAATCGGCAATAACTTTCAAGCACTCCTAGGCTGCCTCAGCATCAGCTTTGTATTAGGCCACCATTTATTTAGCATCGGCCCTGGTTATTTCCTCCACTGACTTGGCTGCTTTAAGCTCCTCGGAAAGGGTATCCCATTCAGCAACGACCGAGCCCAGTTGAGACTGGAGGTCTTCGATTTTTTGGGACCGGGCCTCAGTCTCCTTTTTGGGACCGGGCCTCAGTCTCCGCCGAGGCCAGTTTCTCCCGGGCAGTCTCCTTTTCCAAAGCTAATCAGTCTATTTTTCCTTTCTACTCCTCGGCCATGGCCTTGACCTCGTCCATCTCGGCTCGAAGCTGGTCGACCCGATCAACCTTCTGCTGGACCTGCGGGTTGTAACCGTTAGTCGCCATGCATAACTTGTCGTCACTAACTTCAAAGATCTTTACCTGTTCCACCAGGTTGGTATGTTTTTTCTGAGCCGCGTCTATCTCAGCCTGGAGATTCTTGACTTCTCCTTCACGTTGCTCGTTTAGAAGCTTATACATATCCCTTTTCTCAGCAAGCTCTTCGACCTCGGCCTCGAGTTGACCAAGCTCATCCTGGTACCAGAGAAAGGTTTCATGATGGAGCACCGAGGCCTGCAAAATGTGAAAAAGAGAAGGCATTAGAGTTATCAAAAACCCGAATTCGAAGATAAAAGAGTGTGATAACACCTTACCCGGTTCAGCGCCTGTTGTGCTTCGTTGAACAAGCATAGCGCATCTACCTCGTTCATGTTTTCCTAGTCTTCTTCAGTTATCAGGAACCGGAGGTAGCTAGCTTCCCCGATAGGGGCGGAAAGAACCAGGGCATCCTCCGGGACAATGATAACAACTGATCGTTTCCGGCCAGGATCCGTGCTCGGAGCAGGGAACCGATTGATCAACCTCGAGCTCGAGTTAGTCCCACCGACCTCCGAGGATGGACTTTTCCTCGGCACCTCTAGGTCACCCAATCCGGTAAAGTCTTCCAGGGTGATTGAGTCTACACCATCAAAGAAGCATCGGAAGAGATCATCCGCTCTATGAATCCCTTAGTTGGATCGCTCCTTCGTCGCCCCGGTTTCATCGAACATGGACTCTGTGAACGAGGGTGATCCCGAAATATCTTTAACACCGGGTGGGGCGGGGCGGAGCCGGCGTCTCGAGAGATCTCGGCGATTAACCTCCATAATTTCCCCCTCGGCTGCCATTCATTCCTAGGAGACAAACGGCTCGTGGGCCACAAAGAGCTCGTCCTCCTCGGGCTCGTCCCTGAGCCGGAAGAGTGAGTCTGAGTCAGGCACTCGGGAGTTGGAGCTTTCCTTTGGCTTACGAACCAACCTTCTCATTGGTTTCTTTTTCTCCAAGCTCAGAGAACTCAAGGCCCTTCTCCTTTTCTTCTCTCCTATTGTGGATCTGGGCTGCCCCGAAGCAAAAGAATCAGAGGGCAAGTCCTCTTCCCCGACCGGAGGCCTAAGCTCGACGGTCTTAGGCAAACCTGCAAAAAGGAAATAAAATAAATAAGAACATGATGCTAGAAGAAGAAGCCTAATGCAACTTATTCGAGAAAGAAATCTTACCATGGGAATGGGCCTCCCAACGATCCTTTGAGAGTTTGCGCCACGAGCGCTCGGAGTAGGGCATATGCGAGATAATGCCTTCGATCCACTCTTTGAACCGAGGGATAGCATTTGGGACTCGAGCAATAGCTGCACTGCCACGAATACCAATGAGAAAAAGGGAGATAAACATGAAATCAACATTCAAAAGAAAGTTGTAGTTACGTGATGCATTCCACTTCTTGGGGAATGGCCTAAATTCGGCCGAAATCAAGTCTGAGGTCCTCACCCGGACAAAGCGTCCCTGGAAACCTTGATCCCGATCTTCATCGATGCTTGAGAATAGGGCTTTACTAGCCCGACGCATGAGCTTTATCAGTCCCCCTCGGAAGATTCAGGGACTGTACAGATGGAGTTGATGATCCACGGTGAGCTGACAGGAGTTGATCTTGTTCACAAAAAATCGAAGGAGGATTACGATCCTTCACAACGATGGGTGGATTGGACCGAGGCATAGCTCGTACCTCCTACAAAAGTCTGTAATGACCGGGTCCACCGGGCCCAGTATGAAGGGAAAAGTGTAAACACTTAGGTATCCCTCAACATGGGTAGTAATGGCCTCCTCGAAGTCGGGGACCACTATGTCCTTATCGGCCCAGTTGCAGTCCTTTCGGTGATTGAGCAAATATATCTCGATGCCTCCTCACGCCGACCCTGCACCGAAGAGGGCTTCTCAACCTTGAAGTCATCAGCGACCGAACAACCCCCAGGAATGAACATCTTCAAGGGAAGTTCAGCAACCTATTCATCGATATCCACGTTAGCGGCGGACCTCTCGAGATCGACCACATCGATAGTGGTTTCATTAATTTCGACAGTCGGTTAGGAGGTAGAAGTGACCTTTTCGGGAACAGATTTTGGAGGTTTTGGCCATTGTTATCTGGAAAAGCTTGAAAAAGATAGAGAAAGGTTGAAAGTTGAAGGCTCAGGTATGTTGGTTTGAGTAGAGAATGAGTAAAATTTTGCAACGTACTGAGGAATCTTTAGTAACGGAGGTAAAAATGCTAGAGTATAAAAAAGGGTAATGAAATCTTGAAGGCACGAGGGTAGAAGTATGGACGTAAAGTAAAATATGAACGAATAAGGGGATATTTATAGGGGTTCCGCGACGTTTCACGTCCAGGGATAGCCAACCGACGGCTGACACACATTTGAGGTCATAATGATATGATTGACGAGACGTTTTGAATTTTTTGTCGTTTCTGTCACGGCGTATTGAAGAAGGAATCGGGGAGCTCATGTCGTTTCTCGTCAACTTACTCTCCAAGAAACGGGGGGACTATCTGTATATGGGTAAAATCAAGCTCATGGTACATTTCGGCTTCCGATAAGATAAAATGAGCTAGATACATGATAACAAAGGACCGAAATCGAGGCAAGGGTATCATCAAGTGAGAGTCCGCCGACATGACGCCCACCCTCGAGAATATCTGGGTCGTGATCCAGGATCGGTCCAAATCCCAAAGGACTTCAGAGAACATTGTCAGGCAACCAAGCATGACCAACAGAAGGCCGTAATATCCGCGACCGGCCGGATATCATGGCGCGGATCTCGGCACGTACCGACGGGAATCCAGTAATTAGTTAAACGGAAAATTTTTACCTTTTATGAAATTGTACCTAGAGAGGACTTCCCCTACTATATAAAGGGGGTCTGATTATTCATTGAACACAGTGTAACATGCATCCCAAAGCAGTATACTATTATTTTTCTGTTATTCATAGCTCTTACATTGTTGATCAGTGTTTCATTATTATAAGTCGGGGATCGAAGACAGATACTTGTTGGGGCTTCCCTCGAGTCCAGAATCATCCCCCCTTATTTTCAAGCGGTTTGATAATTTATAACATCTCTTGCGTGTTTATTCTAGCAATCTTTACCGTTTGTATTGAATAAATCTACGTATCCTTAAAATCACTTAAAAATTTAATTGTTATCCATTTTTAGGGTAAACAACCCTCAATAAATCACAATGATTCAATGAGTATAATATAAGGCTGTTTGAAAATGTAACTCATTGATCGTGCTCTTCTAGCAGTAAATTAGTTTCTCAGATTATCATAAGACGCAGAAATACCACTTACACGAATAAAAATAATTGACACAAGAAACTTCCTTCCGAGATCTATTTCTTGAAGTGGAAACATTTTCAACAAAGAAATTTGGTTTTTACATATGATCTCTGTATATGTGCCATATTGCCATTGTAGTAAAATTCATAAGATAGAGACGCTTCATCGTCTTTATTGAAAGTGATAGTGCTAACCACTTTTTTGAACTAATTATTTTCAAAATTATTTTAGTATTTCTTTCAAAAGTTTACTTTGAAAATGATTCCTATAAGGTGGTGGACTAAAAATGTGGTGAATTAAAAGAAAAAAGCATATTACCGACCACATGACCATTGGGTCGTAGAGCCATAGCTAGAGGATCGTTTCTCATTTTGCATCATCAAGATTGAGAAGGTCGATCTCATAATAAGATGTATGTTGTTGTACTATCACGCTTTCCCATATTTTGTTGGGAAATATGTAAAGCCATGTGCAAGTTATATTTTTGTTTTTGAAAAGAGTACCTATAAAAGAATTTTTACATTAGTACTGAGATTTTTCTTCATACTAGTAATTTTTTTGTAGAGCATTTATTCTATTTTCATGTCATTCTTACATATTTCAAAGGCCTAATAATCTTTAAAAAAATGTCAAAAATAAATTTCAATTGTGACGAACTATCATATGCTTTTCTCAAGAATGAGAAAATTGNTATAAGTCGGGGATCGAAGACGGATACTTGTTGGGGCTTCCCTCGAGTCCAGAATCATCCCCCCTTATTTTCAAGCGGTTTGATAATTTATTACATCTCTTGCATGTTTATTCTAGCAATCTTTACCGTTTGTATTGAATAAATCTACGTATCCTTAAAATCACTTAAAAATTTAATTGTTATCCGTTTTTAGGATAAACAACCCTCTATAAATCACAATGATTCAATGAGAATAATATAAGGCTGTTTGAAAATGTAACTCATTGATCGTGCTCTTCTAGCACTAAATTAGTTTCTCAGATTATCATAAGACGCAGAAATACCACTTACACGAATAAAAATATTTGACACAAGAAACTTCCTTCCGAGATCTATTTCTTGAAGTGGAAACATTTTCAACAAAGAAATTTGGTTTTTACATATGATCTCTGTATATGTGCCATATTGCCATTGTAGTAAAATTCATAAGATAGAGACGCTTCATCATCTTTATTGAAAGTGATAGGGCTAACCACTTTTTTGAACTAATTATTTTCAAAATTATTTTAGTATTTCTTTCAAAAGTGTACTTTGAAAATGATTCCTATAAGGTGGTGGACTAAAAATGTGGTGAATTAAAAGAAAAAAGCATATTAACGACCACATGACCATTGGGTCGTAGAGCCATAGCTAGAGGATCGTTTCTCATTTTGCATCATCAAGATTGAGAAGGTCGATCTCATAATAAGAAGTATGTTGTTGTACTATCACGCTTTCCCATATTTTGTTGGGACATATGTAAAGCCATGTGCAAGTTATATTTTTGTTTTTGAAAAGAGTACCTATAAAAGAATTTTTACATTAGTACTGAGATTTTTCTTCATACTAGTAATTTTTTTGTAGAGCATTTATTCTATTTTCAGGTCATTCTTACATATTTCAAAGGCCTAATAATCTTTAAAAAAATGTCAAAAATAAATTTCAATTGTGACAAACTATCATATGCTTTTCTCAAGAATGAGAAAATTAATTATCTAAAAGTATCAATAATATAGTGGAGTATATAACACAGATTATGCTGCATTTAGTTATGTGATATAAGCATCCATACTTAACCTCTTTTGACTTGTAGTGGTTCTTAGTCAGAACCAGTGTTTATAAACAGTAATAAAGGCACAAACATAGAATAGAGAATACTCTGAGTTGTCACAACAATGAGTGATTTTAGCAAAAAATGGAGATACTATATTAAACCTCTATGCCAAATTAACCCAACAAGCTGTAGGAACTTCCTTTTTGGAAGGTTGCTTTCTTTTTAGGTCTTGGGGATTAGGATAACTTTCAAGCTACTCAGATTAAGTAACATGAATATCTCCAGAAGTTACAATCTCTTTCCAAAGGTGGACCAGAAATTTGGAATATGATTGTTGTTTCTTTCAGCAATCCGCGGGATCTACGACGTATAAGAAGAAGAAGAAGAAGAAAGAAAGAAAGAAAGAAAGAAAGAACCAACGAGCCCCATGTAGGACTAATTTTGATGATCAAGATTTGTTTCTTTTCTTTCCCTAAATTAAAGACAAAGAAAGTTGAAAACGGAAAACTCCTGTGCTCCATTCACAAGCTCATTTCAGTCCGTCTTCAAACAGTTATTTCTCAAAATATACTAAAAATCTGGAATAAATTTAAGAGAATTGTAATTCACCTGTAAGATAAAACAGATTAAATACCAGCCAAATAACTAAATTATCCCCACCTAATCAGAAGAAACTCAGGAGAAAGTAAAATCAAAAGATTAATTCATAGAAAAATAGGGGGAACTCCTCATCTTGATTTCCGAATAAAGAACTGAGAACTATACTTACAAGTCGCAAAGAGTACATATTAATCTTCTCTGTATCGTTCCAATGAATAATTTAGTTAGTCGTTTATTGCTGATGCAGCATCATCAAGATTCTCACCTTCAAAAAGCTG
>AWOL01S0313773.1:3646-15125 GCA_000715115.1 Nicotiana otophora | reverse complement strand
ACTATCTGGGAGGACGATAGCCAAAATTGGTTTTAGTGGCATTTTCTTCATTCACCTCGCTGCCCCACTCCCCTTGTTATTCTCAGATTGAGAGCATTATTAAATTGTACCTCTCCGTTGATGGGAATGACAGCATGTATTCCAGAAGGACTAGCGTTCTGATATCTGATCTAACGACTTGATCTTTGAGGAATTACTAATAATATTACTACCGTTTTATTTTATCTCCTTTTAAAGTTTGATATTAAGAAAACCATTTAATAGTATTAAATATAAAGGGTACTTGACTAAATTTGCAAATAATGATTATAAAGGATAGTTAATGCCTTCTTGGTATCCTAAAGCATAAGTAATTTGCAACAAATAACAGGGAGTGCGATGGACTGTCATTTGTTTGGTAAGATACTAAGATGATGTATTTTATTGGTCTCCACGACAATTCATTATAAATTGCAAAAAAAGGAAAAAAGAAAAATCGCTAAATTTGGTATTTCGTACATATAATGTGCATGGCCGCACAGTTTTGTTGGTAATATGAATTTTCAAATATAAATCTCCCCTAGTAAGTGTTACGGCGTTTATGGCTTGAGAAGAGTAGAAGAACGTAAATGAAGCAACTGAGTCATGTTCAAGTCCTCAGACACCACGCACACCTTCATTGGAAGTATAAGAAAATAACGTCTTACACATGTCAAAGGCTCTTTTCAACACTAATGTACATACCTGTTGGTGCAACAAAATGAAGGATCAGTCAAAAGAATCCTACCAAACTAGATTATTTCGTGATCATATTTTTTTTTCCTAATTTGTTCTGCTGAAACCTTTAGTTGCTACTGCTGTACAATCACAAAATTGCCAGGATTTCATACTATAGAAGATTCTGACTCCGACTACCTATGACACGCCTGGTATTGAAATGACAACCATAACCTCATTAACCCATTCCGATCCTTAAAGTATCAAGAGTTTGCAGTATCAGAACCGAGCGCCATAATACCAGGCGATTTGCCAGATTAGAAGAGACGACCAACGTAGTCCAACCATGAAACCTTCATAGAGAAGCACTCATGAAGCAAGATTATTTGAAAGTCTCCTGGCCCATTGACTTTCACTAGGTGACCACGATACTGGATATCCAAGTATGGCACACCATCTTAATTGTAGTAAGGCAACAGTAAGATATTCCTTCGAGTCTTTGAAAGGGTCAAGAATCTGGGACTCATCTTCCAAGTCCTCACCAAGAATTAGATTTTCGAGTTCAATTTGCTTTTCATCCGTAATGTTGTCACACCCAGCAATCATTCGCACACTCAAAACTTGCAATGCTTCCATGGCAGTATTGTAGAATCCATGGTCTACGTATGCAGCGAAAACATGACTGCAAGTTGATGGATCTGGCAGAACCCCATGGACATGCATCTGTTCCGCAATGAGCTCGATGACATCTATTCTTCCCTGAAAAAAAAAACAGTTTCATGACCTAGTTGGAAAGCGTACATATTTTCTTCAAGCAGTAAAAGGTAAAATGCAGCTGGACTTTTCATTTAACTTAACAAGTGGATGGGTTCATTCAATTTCTCGCTAAACTAACAGTCCTCTCCACTCCCCCCAACCGTTGAGCAAGTAGTTTCTTCTTTCTCCTCTCCCCCCTCCTCTTGTTCTCTAGCATCCTAACTCCCCCAGAATCCTCCTCTCCACTGCCA
Source organism: Nicotiana otophora (assembly GCA_000715115.1). Classification (NCBI taxonomy): domain Eukaryota; kingdom Viridiplantae; phylum Streptophyta; class Magnoliopsida; order Solanales; family Solanaceae; genus Nicotiana; species Nicotiana otophora. The sequence goes on along the minus strand of AWOL01S0313773.1, from coordinate 13,422 downwards.
TCTATGATTAACATTTCTAAAAATGTGTCCAGCGCTCTTCTGGAAGGAATCTAAGCTGAGAAAACACTACCTCTATATTTGGGTTTTTTTCAAGCTTTAAGGAAATACCGGAAAGGAAAAATGATATCCCATTTGACCGAGGTGGAACTTCTAGTTGTTGTAATAGAAGTAGAATTGCCTTGAATTCAGTTACTGTCTTATGGTAGCCCAAGACAATAATAATTGAAACAGCAAAAAGATTGATTGTGAAGCTTCCTTCCTACAATTTCAAGATGAGGTACCAGGGTTCCACCAAATACCAGAAAAGAAATTCAAATAAAACCTTTTTCTATGCAACAATTTCATGTTATTCTATACATACAATAGATTTGGCTTCTAATTTACAATTATCAAAAATAAATAAATATTGGTCTACTAAAAGGTAAGGATTTTATTAATAACAATACAATACCTTGAAGGTTGATATTTTAGTTAATTACCTTCTCAGATGCCACTTGAAGAATGGTGTTATATAAAAGTACATCAAGCTGGATCCCTTCTGAAATTCCTTGATTCAACAATTTTAATGAACCATCAAAGTCCTCAGATCTCAACAATATCTGACAGCAAAAACAACTCAGTTCTCAGATGGAACATCAGTGGGCACCATTTGCATATCTAAATAGTCATAGAGGGAAAAAATAAGCTGGTGAACAATAACCATGCTTCATTAGCTATCTATTCTTGTAGTACATTCGCCCAAAGAAAGGGAACGCTTTTTATTCACCATAAGCTAAGATCTAGTGTAGCACTTAGGCAGATAAGTGATGGTTGTGGCAAGGCATTTTGTCCCAACCAATGGCCAATATATTCGTTTAAAGAAAGCCCCTTCCAGCTCAATAAAGTATCAGACAAACCCAAACTGTTGCAGCGTTTTAGAAAACAAACAAGTTAGTTATGGTGGTCTTGGGTTTACGAGGTTTAGTGAATCATTTGATTGATTTTCTTCGCAAAGTTTCTAAATAGTCAAAAGGTTAGCGGGATAAGTGTTAGAAAGCACATACCGTCCACTTCATAAAAAGTCCTTTTCACCAAATAAAGAAGGCTAGGTGCTTAGGCCAAGTTTGTGCAAGTTTACTTTTTATTTTTATTTTTCTAATGATCCAGCTTCCGCAGATTAGTGAGAATAGCTAAACAAGACTAAACAAATACCTTTAACAGACCAGTTAAAGTCACTGCTTGAGGATTGAAACCATTGCGTAACATCATAGAGATCAGGGCAAGTGCAGATCTGAAACATCCAATAATGCTACAGCAATCAATCATGATGTTATATGTTGCAGCATCAGGTGGAACTCCAGAAGACACCATAGATTTGAATATCTGTGTTGCCATTTGACTCTGAAAAGAAAAAAAAATAGACTCAGTCAGCAGACAGTGTAACTGATATAACTATGAGACAGATGCTTATATAGTAGAAATCCTAGGTTGATTACCTCTTTAGCCTCAACAAGGGAATGCAAAACTGTATTATAGACAGGTGTGATCATATAAGTGTCATAACGAGAGAACCGATTCTCCGCAGCATGTAAATATTGAATCAGCTCCTTTATCATCCCTTCTGTTCCAAGCGCTTTCAACTGGAAAATAAAGAAGAGTAAAATCCATGGATATTGCACTAAAGCATGCAGTCATTATAATACTGGAACTTAAGTCTTTTTAGTATTAGGGCACAAAACAATGGAGCATCTGCAGTAGAAGCATAAACAAAAGCTGCAACGTATGGAGCTGTTTCATAACTCAATTCAGCACTAAAATCACTTTAAGGATTGTGTGGCACTTAAGATGCTTTACAAACCTCAAGTGAGAAGACGCTGGCCGATTATTTAATCTGAAAATGGTGAACTCATTAGATGTTATATTACATGCTTCTATATACAATAAACTAATATTTAAATGGTGAGATAGCCTAGTGGTAAGGGCCTTCCATCGCAACCATGAGGTCAGGGCTCCAGTCACTAAGGGAGAGGGGTGGTGACAAAACACTGCTGGTCTCCTAGGTAGATGGATTGGGAGGAGGGTGAGGCTTACCCTATCAAAAAATAAAAGATAGTTTTTTGTGTATATGAGCAGACACTATATCTCTTTCTTGTAATATTTTGCATGCATCCACTGGATGCTTTTAATGAATACCCCTTACTTCATTAAAAAAAGATTTAAACACATTCCTGTACAATATTTGACAATTATATGAAATGTTGTAATGATTATCTAACAAAAGATTTAGTAGAGAAACACTATTATGAAAATGCACATAAAAATATAAATAAACTATTAGCATAGTAGACATTAGATTAAACAAACTATTACATCTTCAATATTTAAAATTCAGTGACCCAAATCATAGCAGATTTACTCATTCAGATCATCTCTACTTAGCTTAGGAAGTAAAACAGTAGTCAAATAGATCAAAACCTAAATTTGTTTTAGTTGAGGTGAGGAAAAGTATCATTTACCACATTCTTCAATGACAGATGACTGTGCTGAAGGCCGTTTTTCATCATATCCATTTCTATAGCATTTATCCTTTTAGAAACATCCACCTGTGACAGCATGTTGCCCTCTTCATAAGGTGCATTCACATTACCAAACAGTGAGAATAGCAATTCATATGTCCTGATATTTGGCTGGAGATTCAACTTTTTCATCTTAGCCAATATCTGAACTGCTCGTTCAGGTTGATCCTACAATATTAATTTGTAAAAGAATCACAAACTGGACATCTCAGTCTAATACAATTGACAAGAGAGATGTGCAATTCTATCGAAAAGATGCTGAAAAAACAAAGTGATGCTGGATATGGCAAAATTTAGAAGACCCTAAAGCAATATATCTAGTCTTTAGTTACAACAAGAGGGGGTTTTATCCATATTTGAAATTCTAAAACATTTAAGTCAGAGGGTAGTTATAGTGGCAACATTTTAGCTTGACATACAAAACTCTTTTGCTGAAAGCTAGCTCAAAAATTTCATATTCCTTATAAATCCCGAGAAAACAAAAGATATGGCGGTGATATCAAGATGTGAAGAAGCAAGAATATGCTCAGAGGGATAGTTTTGACTAGCAAGAAAAAGAAAGCTGATTGGTCTTATTGAACTATCCACGAACCTACTTAACTGAGAGTCAAAAACCTCACCAGTTCCGACTGTACTCATCTAAGGATGGGACCAGTGATGATCTACTGCTTTGAATTATATTGTGTTCTTTCCGAAACAATTATGTACTGTCTTACCAGGACATCACATGCTTCAAGGAAAGCATTATAAGGACGAGGACTTCGGATTTCGGCCATCTCATCCAAGAAAGCCTCTGCCCTATCGAGTTGTAACTCTCTGCTGCAGATGACTGCTAAAACAGCAAGAGTTGAATCATGAGGCTTAATATTTTTCTCTTGCATAACCTTTAGCTGCAAAATTTGAAAAACTGCATCATGTCAAACTGAGAAAACCACGAGCAAGTACTATCCTTGGAGAAAGAGAAGTTCTAAAGAAGATTCCTATGATAATAAGTATATCTTACCACTTCCACTCCATCACTAAAGCCTCTTGCGATAACAATTGCCCTAATGAAGCCATCATATGTACTCCCTGATGGTTGCAAACCAAGAGTTTGCATCTAAACAAAAGAGATGACTTAGTGAAAAACGGACAGGAAATTCCCTTATGATATTGAGACAATTGTTATTGGCATATTTCTGTGTTCAACGATGATATGTGCCTAGCCATATGGTTCTAAGGACTATCCTACTGATCCCTGCACTCACATTGACCAAATGGAGACATAGCAACTGGACATTGTAGTAATACCTGTAACATTAACTGCTCAGCCAAATCACAGCTTTGAACTTTTGCACAAGCATGCATGACATCATTGAAGGACCACCTTAAAAGCTTCGTAACAGATGCACTTAATGGTTTTTTTACTGTGCTTATTTCAATGCTGCCAATACTTTGCCTTTCCAAGTCAAAATTGGTGCTACCCTCTGTGTTGAGAGATGCATCGATGAAACTCAGGTTGCCAGTGGAAGGTGCTGGAATATCTAATCTTAAATCACAAAACCTTCCTTCAGCAGTTCTACTTATGTAAGAGTTTTCTCTAACAACCAAGCTCACCATGTGTTGTAAGGTTGTGTAGGCTGATTGCAGATCTCTCAGCTCTGCAAAGGACCATATAAACTTCCTAAGAGAAATAACGCTGAGACTGTAATATTTACTACATTCCTTCCAGATTTCATGGACAGCAGACAGGTTTTGCTGCAAAACTGCAAGCTGAAACAATGAGCTTAGAACAACATTTATTCAGACAAACAATTAAACTGCTGTCTTAAGAACTATATTCAACATTCAAAAAGCTGATTTAGAACAAAATGAAACAGAAATAATTAATTGAATGGTGCATACTACCTAATTTGGTAGGAATGAAGAGGGAGGAGTGGATTAAAGGAGGTAAATAGTTCATTTGCCTTGTCCCCCGCGAGGGAAAATCTGATTGCACAAGTTCTCATTTCACTTCTTGTTAAGACAACAAAGAAATGATCTCCGAAGCAGTTCTCAAGAACAAGAGATAACATTTAATAGAATATAGATCATACAAATTAGTGAAGGCAATGTACCAGGAAGTAAACCATATTATCCAAATAATTATTGCTGGAGAATATTTAAGTTACCAACCGATGCTAAATAAGAAGCTCCTATACAGCATATCATATAATCAGAAGTTTCACAGTTGGCTATCAAATTAGATTTCTGCTAGACATCAGGAATAAGTTGGAGAAGAACGCAACCTACTGGAAGTACCACCTTTTAATTACCAATGCATAATTGGTTTTATATCACAGCATGGTTGTTGACCTACCTGTGACTAAGTGCAGAATTGGTTTAATAGATTTCTTTAACGGGGACTGCTGAATATGAAAATTTTGTTACACAAAGTTCTATGGTTTTTAGGTGTTATAAGCAGAAAAGAAACATCAAAACAGGGGTTTATACGAATCAGTTCTATAACCAGAATTAGCATGAAATCAACGGAAATGATTCATTGGGAATATAGTAAGAGGGACAACTGGAAGACAAATTAAGATTTTAAACTTTGACTACAGGACAGTAACATTTCTATTGAAAGACCTCTAGACGCACCTTGAGAAGCTGAGCATATGTTATCTCATTCTTTCCCACCATCTGATGCTCCATCAAACCCATACATTCATTAGCATAATCTACTGTATGTGTTTCAGAACAAGCCACCAAGAAGTTGTTATAAACAGGCAACATAGAATAACTATTTGGGTTTTCTTCCATGATACTCATCAAACTGAGCGCCTGAATGAAATAAACAAGAAAACACTTTAATATGGAGCTAATGAAACAAAAATTTTACAAAGGGAAGTATTGAAATAAGTGTCTCGATAGAGATATCAGATGGAAACACATAAAATGACACATGGCAAGGAAAAGGCAAGTATAATTTCTCAATAATAATGCAAGTAGTGAACTTCCAAAAGAATATTAAGAAGAAGTCAGATAAACCGACAATGTGATACGCCAACTACACCTTGCAATAAATAATAATATCCTCCATCAAGCACCTAGATGTCACTTGTCCAATTAAAAGTCTGGCAATTCATAAACATTCATCTTCGGAAAGGTAGAAAAAATACCATTGAGAGTTGAAGTTTAACAGTTATCCTATAAGATCTTTTAGCACCAGGATGCTAGTACCTCCTTTAAGTAACCCCCTTTACAGAGTGCTCGAACGGCAAGAAAATAGCACTTGGCACTAATGTCGATTTCCTTCTCCTCCATAATCTTCCAAGTCTCCATCACAAACTACAGCCAAGAAAAAAAAAAAAAGGGAAGAAGCACAAAACTTATTCAAGTTATTGTTCAGACGAGACAAAAATATATTGCAAAATGACATTTCAGCGTGCTTATTTGTTCTTAGTAGAAGTAAGAGACTTTAAGGTAATTGGCACGGGATATGTCAATAATTCTTTGTCTGGGTATCTAACCTAGCATATACAGCATAGTTGATTGACCATTTAAACTATCAGTGGCTATGAATTTGCAATATGTGCTCATCTTAGAACTTTTCTCTAGCACAACCATTACATGCTACATGAGAAGAAAGGAAAATGGACGTCTATTTGCATACTTACTAATGGATCAGGCAATCTTGCACAAGTTTGCAGGATAGAAGCGAAATCATTGGCGCTCAATTTGTTGTTTCCAAGACAAAAGTCATAGAGAAGACTAACAGCTCTGCTTCTCTCTCCAAAGACAAGTGCATCAACAATTTGTTTTTGCCCTAATCCTGAAACAGGCTCCTCGACATGCCCTAAACAGCCAAAAGACCAAAAGATTAACTCTTTTCTCCTTAACATTCATTTCCAATTGACCTTACCAAATCAATATTTGAGTAGGACACCTACCACTTGTACGCAAAAACAAGTTACAATACTAAGGGATAGTTTACTACGCAAGTTAATAGGGAGATTGTTATCCATGAATAACAATTCATGAACTGTCATGTAATGAATAATAATACAAGCACTATTATGCATAGATTGCAACACCCTAATCAATAATAAAGTTTTTCGTACTATTGCTAATACACGTAATCTTATTCCTTATTCTATTTTTAAAGAAATAATACTTGAGTCCTGCTCAGGTTATGTAGGTAGTGTTTATACTAGAAACCAAATGCTGTACTCATTAATGTAAAGTACTATGCCGACATTTTTTTTTATCTGATACAGAAAAACAGTCAGGATAAACATATATTGTATGCAGGGGCAGAGCTAAGTTGTTCAATTGAATCCACTTCGTTTAAAAATAAAACTATGCAAATAGAGTAAAAACAATTTTTTTTGGTATATTTACACTGTTCAATCCCATTGACAGAAGGAAAAATTCTAGTTAAGTGACAAAGGGGGTTCAAAAATTGTTTTAAGTCGTAGGTTCAAATCCCAGGAATGACATTTCTAGTGGCTCCGACACTAATCATAAGCATATCCTTTTTGCATTTCTACATAGATACATGAATCTTGTGTCACAAATAAATATGGATATTCACATTCACAAATACCAACAAGTTGATGATTTATCATTTTATACCGCTAGAAGTAGTGAAAGTTCTCATAGCTTGGCTAAAGCCTCCAATTTCCTTCCCTCCCTACAAAATAAAACTCTATTAGAATTCAGCTTCATTTAATTCAACAAAATGTAGCAAAATTATAAACAAAAAATAAAATATAAAAAAAATCAGCTTTTACTGCAAAAAGTTAACTTACATTTCGAATATCATTTAAAAGTGTTTGCACTATCGAACTCGCACGGACTTTCGATCTGGTATAAATAAACATATAATAAAATTACATATCCGAAAAAAGCAAGCAATTGAATGAGTTTTGAATAATTAAGGAATTGTACTTACAGAAGTTTAGGCATGTTTACAATGCTTCCTATTAAATAACTTAAAACTTTCGGTTCAACAAATTAGCGAAGAAACTCGCCGGAGCGGCGAGTCTATAAGTCCGGTAAATCTATCGAGTATAGGTTGTAGCTAGCCACCTCCGGCGAGTCGCGAAGAAGACACTGGTTCCTGGGCTTCTTTTCCTTTTTCAAACACATTACTGGTTTTTGGCCCATGTTACTGGGCTTTGGTTAAAATGGGTTAAAAATAGCACGGGCTAGCCAGTTTTTGGACTGGTAATTGAAAAATAGCCTTTTCAAAGTCATTGTAAAATAGTCATTATTTTGCTGCAACACAAAAAGTTCCGGCATAATATACTAGAATTCACATATAAAAAAATTGAACTCTAGTATATTATGCTGGAATATTTTCTGGATTTTGAATAGTGTTTTCGTTCAAATTTATCTTTATATAAAAAGTGGCTAAATTTCAATTGCTTTTGAAACTGTGGATATTTTTTAATTACCACTTGTAAATCTGGCTATTTTTGAATTTCGCCGTCACATGTGGGCCTATAATTCTACTGACTGAGACCGATCTTTCCATGTGAAACTGATATTTTATTTTTAATTTTTTATGCAGGGGAAATATTTTGTAGTACCTCGTATATTTTTTATGAGATGTACTATTAAAATAAATCTAAAATGAAAATATAAAAGAGGTGTCCATAATGGAGAGGACAATTTTACGAAAAATGATCAACATGGTCCTTGATGTATTTGGGTTGCTTTATTTGATCCTTGGTATATCTATTTTGACAATTATAGTCCTTAATGTATGTAAACATGTGATGCATTTGGTCCTCAGTCCTAGTTATACCAGATAAATATTATTCTAATTTTGTAGCTATGGGAAAAAATCTCATTCTAATACATTTTAATTTTCTTAAACTTAGTAATATTATAAGATCAACGGTATCGAACATTACTAACTCTTTTCTATGTCCCATTAAATTTTAATAACTTCTGAAAGAATCTAATTTTTTCCTTCATATACAATATCTGAAACTTATTTATCAAAATTGTTCTAGTTTTGTATATTACCCGCCCTAAACAAGGATCACTTATAAATTATATACAATCTATTATTAGTGTCTTAAATTAGAGGATTCAATTACTTCCTTTTCATTTTTTCTCTCCTTTCCTCTTTCTCATTCACTACTGAACAAGGAAAGAAACCGATCGAAAACTGAACACAAAAGAAATGAAAAACGTAAAAGAAATAACTAACTCATATATAGCACTGCCTCTTCCCTAGACCATGAATGCAAACAAGGCACCAAACATAACTGAAAATCCAACCACCATTTTCTATCATAGTGGAACACTGATCATAATCATGTAAGCATATTAGATAATACACTCATGGTCTAAGGTTTTCTTTTACTATCAGTGTTGTTTAATTTACTTGTGAAAGCAGGTCATTTATTATTTCAATTGTGTTAGCAATTAACGCTTATTATAGATATTTATTTGTAATAAACTTTAATTTTTTGGAAAATATTTTCCTCCTATTAAGAGGAGGAAAATAAATCTACAATATCATACAACTTAAATACAATTTTCATACAAATTTTATACAATATGTCTTTTGTATATTTTGTATCTGGTTTGTATATATTTCATATGTGTTGTGTGCTTATTCCTCTCTGAAATTCAATCAAAACTCTCTTAATACAATTTTGATACTTTATGTAAAAAGATAGTATTGATAACTTAAATACAAATTTCATACAATGATTCATACATTATACAACTATTTTTCAACTTTCATACAACATTCAAATAAAAATATATATAACTACAACATAATACAATTTAAATACAATTTGCATACAACTTTAATACAACTTGTATATGCCCATATAATTAAGATCAAACTTGATTAGGGAGGATAATAAAGTTTCGGGGTAAAAATCCCTTAACTATTAGACCTCAAGTATGCAAATAAATAATTGAATATCCACGGATTCTTGAGATTCGTTGGAGAGCATATTACTCGTTCCAGAAAAATTAAAGGAAACAGCAGAGGGTAGCATAATCAAAACATGGTATAAAACTTGTTAAGGATTCACAGTTGTGGACAAAAAAAATTAAGGTGTGCAATTTGAAACTAATTGATAAAGTGATACGGGATTGATTTGTGGCACCAAAAAATGAGCTACCCTACATTATACATTATAAACTGGTTTCTGACAAATCGTTGGGGGAAGAAAAAGAAACAAAGTAAAAATTTCCCTCAACAAAAAAAAAAAAAAAAAAAAAAAA
>AWOL01S0313751.1:0-26735 GCA_000715115.1 Nicotiana otophora | reverse complement strand
TTGTAGTTACATTGTTTGTAAAATAAACATGTTGAATAGTTGTGTTAAACATGTTGATATTTGTGTGAACATTAATGTATGTACAAAAATAGTAATATGGATTGCGAAAAATTTACCCTAATCCAAGATGGTTTGATCATCCTCTCTTCCAATGCAGAAATTCATATCTTGTCCTTTGTTGTTGTCCAGTTAAGGATAAGGGGGATCGAATTGTTAAACCTTGTACTAATATCTGTGTTAACTGTAGAGCAACACTCATACAACCAGATTTGCATAGCGATGGGAAAAACTCAAAGAAGGTAAAAATGTACGGATGGGCTCAACTTATGCCTAACACACTAGCAAATTTGTATAAGCATATATACCTCATGGGTAATTTGCATATTGCCATGAGTCAACCAAATAGAACCGAAAGTGGAATATCAAATCATTCATTTTCTCTGAAGCAAAGAGGAAGAACTGTATGAGATACAGAATACATAGCTTGACTGCATCCTCGTCATTCACCCAACTACGACCCAACACAATTTATTGCAGGTATGACTTCTCAACTTTTTTCTTGTTTGGGAAGTAACTCCTCATTATTTTACTATCATATTTAGGAGTGTACCCAAAGTCTATTACTTTTGTAACACATTTGAGGCCGGTAATAAAAGCAAACTCCTTCGGCCCGAAGTTCAGCCTCTGGCCTTTTATCTCTGCTGAAAAAAAATTAGACTTAGACNTTGAATGCCGCAATTGTAGAACACTTATTGATAGACATTTTTGTAAAAATCATCGAGATCAAATACGGTGTCCTCCTATGGAAATTCTCAACGATACAGGTGTGCGAGTGTATATGGAAATTAAAAAAAGATAACAAAGATCTAAGAATGTATCTTATGTGTATAACAGTAAAGGATTTCGATTTGGAGCGGAGTTCCTTGAATGCTAGCGCAATTGCAGGTTTGTTTTTTTATTCCTGATTTTTTTGAGTGCTAGATGAAGATAGAGCATCTCTCGGGTAGACGACCTCTGTATCAGCTTCTTCTGCCATATAGTCATCTTTGTCTAGCAAAGTCAATCTAGATAGTTCTTTTGAGGCTTCAATCATGTTGGTGAACTGAATGAAACGACCATATAAGGGAGTTAATGAACTTATGTTTATAAATTGTAGTTACATTGTTTGTAAAATAAACATGTTGAATAGTTGTGTTAAACATGTTGATATTTGTGTGAACATTAATGTATGTACAAAAATAGTAATATGGATTGCGAAAAATTTACCCTAATCCAAGATGGTTTGATCATCCTCTCTTCCAATGCAGAAATTCATATCTTGTCCTTTGTTGTTGTCCAGTTAAGGATAAGGGGGATCGAATTGTTAAACCTTGTACTAATATCTGTGTTAACTGTAGAGCAACACTCATACAACCAGATTTGCATAGCGATGGGAAAAACTCAAAGAAGGTAAAAATGCACGGATGGGCTCAACTTATGCCTAACACACTAGCAAATTTGTATAAGCATATATACCTCATGGGTAATTTGCATATTGCCATGAGTCAACCAAATAGAACCGAAAGTGGAATATCAAATCATTCATTTTCTCTGAAGCAAAGAGGAAGAACTGTATGAGATACAGAATACATAGCTTGACTGCATCCTCGTCATTCACCCAACTACGACCCAACACAATTTATTGCAGGTATGACTTCTCAACTTTTTTCTTGTTTGGGAAGTAACTCCTCATTATTTTACTATCATATTTAGGAGTGTACCCAAAGTCTATTACTTTTGTAACACATTTGAGGCCGGTAATAAAAGCAAACTCCTTCGGCCCGAAGTTCAGCCTCTGGCCTTTTATCTCTGCTGAAAAAAAATTAGACTTAGACATGTTCAATTCATTCTTCATCAGAAGGTGGATTCTCTGATTTTGTATACATATTTTGGGCATGTCAAGAAAGTGCCTTAAACATGTCTTCTTAAACAATTTCTACTTTTATCAGACAATAAGACTTTAATTTGGGCAGGAACAACAGGGTCAGAGAATGTTTGAAACCTAGTGACGTCATAATCAACATCATGTGGTGCAAAAAATTTTCAATTCTTCATGGAAAGAACAATAAGTTAATAAAACATGTTTAAAGGCATAAAAACAAACATAAGAACAATACTTCTATAATTTATCTACAAACAAATGACAGTAATACATTGACAAGTCTTAGACAATTAAATGACAAATTAATAATAAACTACAATGCAGCTATATAAAACTGACAGTGCTATGTTTACATAAAATTTAGACAATGTATAGACAATTTCACATACATATTCAACAAGAAAACTACAATGTAACCTGCATTTAGAACAATGGGTAGAAAATAACTCATATACCTAATACCTACAAAAATTTTACAAAGAAAAACAATTAAATTGGGTTTGAAACAAAATTGAAAAAATTAACATACAACACATGACATATTCATCATTCATACTGGCAGAACAAAAATTAACTAAGAAAACAAACAAACTCATGAAATACATACCACCAATAAATTTTTATCAATTATCATACAACAAATCTGTAATTGCAAAAATATCTAAAAAAGTTGAAAACAACAATATTTATATATAATGTAGACAAAATTTCTATAATAAAAAAATAATAAAAAATAGGTAGCAAAGTGATTATGAAAACGACTTTTTTACTAAAACTAAAACAAACATTGTAATGACCATAATTTTACCTTGTCTAGAAGGTGTTAGGTATGTGTATAGGAGATTTATAAACCTTCTTCCCTTTTGAAGGTTTGCTAGCAAGACATAACTTTTTTTTTTTGCAGGTTTGGGAATCATTTCTCCCTCCACGAAATCGTCATAACCAGCTATTTCTTTGCCCTTCCGATTATTGGTTTAGCAAATGACGATCCTTCAACAATATCCCTATCATGCTTCACTTTTTTTAGCGCCTCCATTTTAGAGTTATTCTTCACATTATTAATTAAGTTCAAACATTTATTTATCTTTTTTTTTAAAAAAACATTCATTTATACTTCTTTATAGTGTGTACGTGCTTTTAGGATTTGAGTGCACGGAGACCATCAATTACTAATTTGACCATACAAGAAAAGAAGTTTATATTAGAGGATAATGCGTTCACAAAGTTTTATTTAATAGAAAATAATGCTACTCATCCGATTTAGATATATATGCTCACTTTACCACTTGTTTGGATGGTTGTTATGTACAATATAATATTGTATCGTATTGTTTTAATGTATACAATGTTTGGATAAATTGTATTTTTTTGTCGTCGTTTCATGATATCATGCATCAACAATATGAAAAACAAACTTGCAATATTATTTAAAAAAAGTAAGGTACGAGGTAAAATTATTATATAAAAAGGTAGAGTAAAAGATAAAATCAGATTATTTAATAAGAAGGAAGGACAAGATGAGAGAAAAAAAGAAAGAAAACAATGCGACCACACCAAATCGGTCGTTCCATGAAGTGATACTTTTCGTCTTTACGTAACAACGGATTTAACGATACGATATAATAAAATTTAAGTAACAATCAAAACAAACATTGTATTTAAAGTAACAATATGATACAATACAACACGTAACAACCATCCAAACAATCTGTTAATCTTTTGGCATTCAAAGAGTAACCGTAACTCCCAAATATACTAATGTTGTCATCTGAAGTAAAATTTTCGTTTTCTTAATTCATAGTTTCTCTTTTATACACCCTTAATTGATTGTTTGTGCTAATTATTTTCAGACATTTTCTTAGAGATAAAAACCTTAAAATACATAGCCATACATAAATTCATTTCTCCTAGAAAAAAGTTGGCTTTATACTAGATGTCCGAATCAATTAATGCAGTAAAGAACCAAACCAGGGTAAAAAGAAATCATCAAAAAGTTATTCTGCACTCTTTTTGGCCAAAGGCCAGAAATAATATGGACATATCATCTATTTTCTAAAGTTTTGTTGAGAAATGTCAAGCTCAAATATAAATTAAAGTTAGAGCTATTATGTGAATGACAATAATAATTTATTAATTATAATTAATAAATTGGTGTATTTGAAAAGCTTGATATTAGGTGAGGTAAAGACTTAAGATTATACTATATCTTATATTTATTGTACTAATATTTAAACTTTAGCTTACAATGAACTTTAAATTTAATTAGAGTGGTGCCCACATAAAATTTTGGTAAATCAATGACGTAGTGTATCTGTTAGTATTCAAATTGACAATTGCATTATTATAAGACGCTAAGGAAGAAGCTATGGATTGATTAAAATCGGGGTTAAATATATGTATTGTTTGGATTTATATAACTTTTCATCAATATATTTTGTCCTATCAATATTTGCTCTATATATTTGAGAATTTTTGTATAGCGTGATATCTTCTTTTGTTAATCTGGCTAAGCATGATAAACAATAGTAATTATTTTTACCATCATATAATTTTTTAAATTTTTTATTTACGCCTCAATACATCATATAATAATATTTATTTAACTTTTTTAATTATATATTATTGATATATGTACACTTGAAAAAAAACATAATTTTTTTAATGAAATGGGGTGATTCCTGACCAACTTCACCGAATTTTCACAATAATGATACTTAAGTGAATGTGGAGTGATTTTGTGGTTAGAAAATACACTATAGTAATTTTACTTTATGAGCTAAGCGACCTTTTGCATATCTAACCCCTAACCCCTTTTTATCTATTATATCAACTAGATGCCGTTGGCCCGTGCTACATTGTATTATCCGATAAAAATTTAATATGGTGATTAGTTTAAAATCTGTTACAAGTTAAATTCATCTTTTTTCAAATTGTATTTGGATATAAACTTCACTTAATGAGAAATACTTTTCAAACGAAATATTAATTTAAAATTTTATTTCATTCTTCGAAGTATAAATAACGAACCAAAAATTAACACATATGTTATTCTACAAATAATATTTCAAGTTGAAGTTGAAATATTATATGTCCAAATTAACCGAGCTTTTAAATATTATTTTGTAATTTCAAGTAAATATTGTCCAAATGCATACTATAAGTTACAATATTTGACCGGGACATATTTTTATAAAAACTTATATTATGAGAACTTCTTAAACTCAACTATTTATAATAGTTCGTGATTATCAATCTTACATCCGTATATACTTTTAAGTCTAACCAAATTTAATAATTAGGAAGATACACAAATATGACCCCTAAATATTTTACTATAGAATACAACATCGGATATGATGGAAAAGAAGGAGCTTTTCCTTTTCTACATATTTTACTTTCCAAGATTTTCCTTGTTTTCTTTAGTTACTCTAAAAGTTATATAGGATGTGAATTTTTTATATGATGCAACTTTCTAGCTTCCATTGAATTTTCATGTGGAGGTGATCTTTACTTTTAATCTTTCTTTTTCCAATCTTGTTTCATCTTTGAAATTTTTTAACAGTCTCATTCGCTGACACTTTATTAATATTTGGTGATATTTCTATGCCATTTCTAAATAGTACTTAAGTAATCTCTTTATGATTTTATTCATGAAGTTTCAATGCATATATAGTCGCATTGGCATCAAAGAAAAACTTTAGATAACATTAATGATTTTGCCATGAAATAGCACTTCTTAAGTGCAACATTGATATTCAAGTTGAAGTTAAAGTAAGAGTGCAAACGCGTCTTTCATAACACATAAAATGTTGGATTCATTGCACTCACATGGGCCGACGTGTAACTGAGCAAAGAAACGATATTACAAAGTGACTACATAGCGCGTGAAATGAAAATTTCAAGTGGGGACTACATTTGTTGAGCGCGCGAAGATGGGTACAAATTGAGCATGCTGAGGAGAAATGAATATGGGGCGTACTTTTCAACCAAAAAATCCACGTGCGCTCAAGGATATGAAACTTTAACATTGGAGAATAGCAAAAAGCTGTCAGCTCAGTAATTTAAATGTCAAGTACTGTGATGCCCACATGGTCAGGTTATCTAGGTGGAAATGACTATATAATCCTACTCTGAGCCACATGCATTAACAATCATAAGGCCATAATAGACTATTCAAACATGGTTGCGCACAAAATGACTAAATTGTCCTTGAAAGGCAAGCAGGCATGACGATCCCTGCTGCTTCCCAAGCGGCTTATATATAGTAGTAAAATACAAAGATAAGGATCCACAATAATCTACTTTTTCCCTTTGAAATAATGATAAATTTAATTTTGTAATTTGATGGACTCTTACATTCTTAGAAACTAAATTACATCTATATTTAACACATAAAAATAGTGGCGGATCCAGAAATTTAAGTTCGTGGGTACTGTTTTTTTTGGGCATAAAGTTATTATCAGTCACATCATATAAAAACATAACTACTTGAACATGATGATGAAAACAGTTAACAAGAGAATACATAGTATTAATATTAAGGACTTCGTAAAACCGACTATTTTTTTATGGGTTTCTTCCTTTGGGAGGAATTGTTCATCTTCAGGAGCGTCGAACTTTTGAGTCCTTTTTCTTTTTCTTTCTTTATAGTTAATTGAATTTTGTAAAATAAGAAAAGATAAAACAAAGTCAGCAATTTGTTTTAAGAAAGTGGGTAAAAAAGTGGTTGGTGAAAGCTGGAAAGAAGGAAAAGGAGAAAATACCTTGATATTATAAGGGAAAAAACGAAATAGTTGACCTATTTTAACATATAAAAACAATGGCGGATCTAGAAATTTAAGTTTGTGGGTACTGAACTTTTTTTGGGCATAAAGTTATTATCAATCACATCATATAAAAACATAACTATTTGAACATGATGATGAAAAAAGTTAACAAGAAAACACATAGTATTAATATTAAGGACGTCATAAAACTGGCTATTTATTTTATGGGTTTCTCCCTTCGGGAGGAATTGCTCGTCTTCAGGAGCGTCCAACTTTTGAGGCATTTTTCTTTCTTTATAGTGAATTAGATTTTGTAAAACAAGAAAAGATAAAACAAAGTAAGCAAAAATAATTTTAGAAAGTGAGTAAAAAAACGTGTTTGGTGAAAATCGGAAAGAAAAAAAAAGGAGAAAATACCTTGATACTATAAGGGAAAAAACAGAAATAATTGACCTGTTTTAAAAAGGCTTGATGGGAGAGAGAATCGAACCCTCGCCCTTCACCTTTTATAAAGTTCCGGTGCTCTTCCACAACCAAAGCACTCATCAAACTTTGTCTCATGGGTGCTTTTGTAATATTTTATATTCGTTTCCTCAACTTTTCTATACAACTATACATACTATGTGTCGAGGTTAATGGGTGCTCGAGCACCTAAATTTAATTTGTAGATCCATCCCGGCACAATAATATAAATAAATATGCTAACAACTACATAGTATATGATTTTTGGATAATTTGAACAAATTTTTAAGAATATTTGTGTTGTTAAAAGTTTATTTTTTCAAAATATAAAACATTGATAATATTTAACATGAGATAGAGATTAGTTCCCTAAAAAATAAAAGAATAATTAACCTAAATAGTTGTCTATCCAATCACTTAAGCTAAATATAAATAATGGATGTATAATATATGTATAATTCATATATAATCAAATTTAATCAGTATATAATTTATGTATACCAGTTAGAAAAAGTAAACAGTAAATACAGTCGGCTATTTTTGTAAAGATGCCCAAAATAAACCTCGTAGGCTCGTGCTTGAACATGACCCGAGTTCTTTAATAGATGACCCGAGATCACATGTTGCGGGTTTGTATATAAGCATCGCAACGGTTTGGAAAGCACTTTCCCCCCTTCTCCGCCTGCAAATTGAATGAATGCAGAGAGGGAGGAACTGCATCAAAGCCATTCATAGAAGCTTCTTCACTCCCATTTCTCAGGTAACTAACACTCTTTTTCTGCCCTAATCATTGATATATAGCTTATGATGACATTGTGTAAGTGTTCATTCACGTACAGATGGATCAATCCACGCGTTACCGTTACAGCCCAACTTTGAAATGGAACCCTATGGTTGAAGAATACCTTATTAAAGCATACGGAGCTGATCATTTCTCTCGTATTTCTACTTCACTCACGTAAGCTATTTCTACTGTCACTTTCAGGTTTACACTTTTTCTTTTGTTATATCTGTTAGAAAACCTGTGAATCAACTTGAGTTCTACGTTGAATTGATAGAAAGTAGTTTTTAGATTTGATGAAGTAGAGTTGAGCTCAATCTCTGTATTTGTAGGTTCTGGTAAAGCAATCTAGGGAAAAATGAGGTTGAGCAAAAGAAGATAGTAATAAAAATTAACCTATTGGTAATTAAATTCATTATTCAAGTAAAAAATTGTGGCTTCGGAGTATTTCCTCGTTTGTTATGATTTTTTTAATGGCCTCTTCTTGTTTTCAACATTGTCTCAACACGTTTCTTTGTTTGTGATTGATATTTGAATGCCTTAACTGTAGGCATGAAAAGTGTCACTTATGGTTGCTTTACATGTAAATGTTTTCTTCTAACGTACAAATTCTAATGCTTTTCTTAGGCGCCCATCATGTTACTCTTGCATCCGGGTGAATACGCTTAAATCGACAAGTGATGCTGTTATGGAGAAGCTTTTGGAAATTTTTAAGGAAAGAGGAATGCTCGATGTCGCAGTTCAAGAATCTATTATTACACAGAAGCCAGATAATTGTTGTAAGGCAACCTTAGAATGCACTGGAAGTGCAGAATCTCTTAAGGCCATCGAAAGTATTTCAAAGTGTCAATTTCCTGGCATGGACTATGTAGTTTTTGTTAAAGGTTCAGGACCACATGCTATTCATTATGGGTACAATGAAGGAAAACCTCTTAAGGAGGTAATTGTCAGCCGAAAGTGTGCGGAGGCAGTTCTTCGTGGTGCCCAAGTGAGTGAGTTTTTCAGCACTAAAATAAACTTGGTCAGCTATAGGAATTAGTGAATTGAAGAAGTCCATTGTCTTTCTCCCGATTCAATGTGGATAGTAGATACTCCATCTGTTTCAATTTAGATGATACTTTACTTATTAGTCTATTCCAAAAAGAATGACACATTTGTATATTTAAAAACAACTTAACTTTAAACTTTTCATTCTACCCACTTTACCCTTAATGAGAAGCTTTTAGAACCACACAAATATCATGGCCCTACTAAGCTTTTGCCCCTTAAGTTTTTAGCATCACATGTTTAAAAAATCTTCTTTTTTTCCTTAAACCTTGTGTCAAGTCAAACTACATCATCTAAATTAAAACGGAGGGAGTATATTTCAACCTGTAGATGGGAGGATGAAACCCGAAACGAGATGGCATTTCTAACTTTACCAAGTGATATGTTATGTGTTTAAGTTATCTAGATTGCTGCTTAGCTACATCCCATGCAAATACACGATGCTTTGGTTGGTATATGATAGTGTCTGAAAGTTGTATGTTCTTATCTATTATCTTGTCCTGTCTATTATGTTAAACACTAGACTGTTTTCCCAGCAACGTACTTGCCTATGCTTTCAACAATATTATAGCCTAAATAAGTCTTCCCTTTGGAAATATTTTCATGAAGTACATTGAAAGAACTCAAAAAAAAAAAACGAGGAAAAAGGAAAAAAATTCATCATTAAAGAAGGAACAATGCTGTTTAGTGCTTTATTCTTCTCTTCTTTCTTTTCTTACTTTATCCTGTTTTATTCAAGGGTGTAAATTTTGACTGCTACTTCAAGAAGTAACTTACCCTTCTCCATTTATCCACTATTTTAATCTGAAGCTATGTAATAGGCTCATTTGTCAGGATATGTGACATCTTGACCTTCAATATCACTTCATGTTATGTATTAGTTTTCTGTCTATAGGGTGCATATGGACAGTAGACACATGTCCCTGCAAGGCTGCAAAATTACCAAAATAATGGCATTGGAAGAAGATCTTTCTTCTTTAAATTGCTAGAATCTTTTCGTAAAGAGTGCACCAACCAACAATTCCACTAGTTATGTAAAAGAGATTCAGTCGATTGAAGTAAAAGGAAAAAATGACTCCTTTTTGCACTGACTTGGGAAATGGGCCTCAACTATTTCTCTCTTTAACTTTTCTTTCCAGCGACATTATTATGGGGGATAAGATTTTCTTCATTTCAGATGACAAATCTTTTCAAGTTACAGATATTAGCGAAAATGATATCAGATTGCTTTCTATTACTGAACGCAGTAGACGTTTTCCCAGCAAAATCACAATTGATGAAGATAACTTGAAGTGGGTATGTGAGAATCTCAAGCAAGCTTCTAGGGGTACTGAGGATCATTACAGAAGATGGGGAAGATTACAACATCCACGTCTCTACAGAGTATATCAAAATTACAATATTCATGGCAGGTTCGTGAGAATAGAAACATGGCTGGGCAACAGGAAGTCGGCGGTGATCATTCCAGAAGCTGGGTACAACAAAGGATGGGTAGATATTGCTGAGAAGATATTGCAATTTCTGGGACCTGCTAGAAACCCTAGAATCATTCAGCCACCAGCAGCTCAACTGAAATCGTATTTTGATGCAGCAAAAATACAGAGTTGGCCGGAAAAAAATGGCACTCAACGGAAAATCTGAACAGTGCAGACTCCAACCAACATCCCCTTAGCAGATGCCTCGTTGGTAGATTCAATGACCCTTTCAATCGAACCCCAAACCCGGAGGCGATTCAAAAATGGTTCATCTTTCGATGGCAAGTAAGAACTGGTCTCAGGGTAACTCCCATGGACCATAACCTCTTTCTGTTCGAATTCCCTTCTAAGTAAGAGGCAGGCAGAATCAAGATTGGAGACTGGTTTTGGAATGGTCGACACTTGAAGCTCGAATGGTGGTAGCCAAATGCCGGAACTGAACGAGAAAACAAACATTCAGAGCACTTCTGGATAAAAGCCTTCGGCATCCCACTGCATGCTTGGTCCCTGGACACCTTCAAGCTTATTGGTGAAAAATGTGGTGGCTTCATTGGCATTGATGAAGATACAAAATTCAGGAACCATCTTTTTTGGACCAGAATTTGCATAAGAAACTCAGATCAACAGTCGAGATCAGCGGTGGATTTAGACGTGGGTACATGGATATATGAGATCAAAATCATGCCGGAAAGCCAATCTACTCCGACGCCGATCGGTAGCTCTATTATGGTCGCTGACAAAGTTGTTGAAGAAGGACCATCGAGCTTTGTGAAACCCTCGCCAGTCGCTTCAACTAGCTGGTCAGATGATAGGCACGTGAGCCCTACGGGCTTTAATTCAAAATTGTCTATTCCTCCTAATGGGCCGACCCAATACCAAAATACAGCACAAGCTTCAGTTAATAAGTGCAAAGCCAAGTTGGGCCAAGATTACACAGGCCCACTTAAGAAGACCAAAAAGAGGAAGCCCAAAATTGTTTCTAAATGGAAAGTGGTGATTCCGGACCCATGCCTCAGCAGAACTCCCCACTCTATATCGGAGCCCATCTTTGACCCAATATCGGTGGAACTTCAGAGTCTCAAACCTAAATCTCCAGTCAAAGATGCAATAGAAGTATACTCCGATGCCGATGACGAAGCAGAATTCAACCCTAATCCAGTAGCATTGGCGCTGTCTTATCAAGTCCAGGAACCATCATTGGTTAGTGACTCAGAATCTGATTTCTCCTCCTTCTCTCTCAGCGAATTTGTCCCTCTTCCATGGCATGACAAGGAGGACCTCAATATACAATTGATTGATGCACCCACTGTTGTTAAACTTAAGTGGACAAAAATGGCGATGTCAAAAGCATGCAAAGCATTTGGGGTTAATTTTATGGGGTACGAACACGAAATTCTTGGCATCATCCCGCGCATGGAGCAGAAAAGACAACTTCAACTTCAACAGCAGAAGAAAAATTCAGCTACTAAAAAAGGGAAAAACAAAGGGGAATCTGAACTTAAAAAACTAAACTGGGGTTTGGATGATAGTGCAAGGAAAGGAAGGGACATGCTTCACCAATCATCTCCTGAATGAGAATCAAAATCCTAAGTTGGAATGTTTTGGGGCTAAATGACCGGAAGAAGAGGAGCACACTCAAATCTCCGATTAAAAAATGGGGAGTGGATGTAGTGTGTTTACATGAGACTAAAATTGAGAATTGGAACTCAAAACTAATAAGGCAATTATGGGGTAGTCGATCGGTTGCATGGGCTGAACTTCAAGCATCCGGTACCAGAGGGGGTATTCTTATTCTATGGGACCGAAGAAATTGGAATTGTGTTGATGCTCAGACTGGCATTTTCTCAATGTCCTGCAGATTCGAGTCTTCAAGAAGATTTTAAATGGGTCTTTACAGGGGTATATGGACCTCATACCAATTCAGAAAGGGAGGATTTATGGATTGAACTAGCTGGAGTTAGAGGTTTATGGTCTGATCAGTGGGTGATTGGAGGGGATTTCAATGTATGCATATTTGAGAGTGAAAGATTGAATTGCACAAGAAGATCCAGGGCAATGAATTCATTTTCAGAAATCATTGATGACTTAGACCTAATTGACCTTCCTTTGCAGGGAGCTCAATACACTTGGTCAAGACGGGAAACTTCTCTCCAAGCTTCAAGGATTGACAGGTTCTTGATTTCCTCAGAGTGGAATGAAACATTCAAATCAATAAATCAAGTGGCCCTTCCAAGGGTATTATCAAATCACAAACCAATCTTGCTAGAAAATGGTGACTTGGAAGCCACTTCATCATATTTCAAATTTGAGAATATGTGGCTTCAAGCGGAGGGGTTCATGGATAGGGTCAAAAATTGTTGGTTGTCATACAGTGTGGTGGGAACTCCAGATTTCATCCTTATTCAGAAGCTAAAGAGTTTTAAAAAAGACATTAGCAACATCATTGACAGGTTAAAGATAGGGGATGAAACCATTGAGGACAAAGCATTGATCAAGAAGGAAATTCTGGAATTTCATCAGAATCTGTACAATGAAAGTGAACCTTGGAGACCTAATGCTGACTTTGAAGGCATTTCTACACTGAGCTTGGAGGAAAAGGATGGGTTGGAATCCTCTTTTGTAGAATGTGAGGTTCTTGAAGCATTGAAATCATGTGCTCATGACAAAGCTCCTGGTCCAGATGGATTCACCATGGCTTTCTTCCAAAAAGCATGGGATATCATTAAACATCATGGCTGCACTTAACCATTTCCACCATAATTGTCACATGGTTAGGTCTTGCAATGTCACCTTTATTGCTTTAATTCCAAAAAGAAAGGGTGCCATGGAGCTTAGGGACTACATGCCTATTAGTTTAATAGGCATCGTATACAAATTGCTCTAAAAAATCCTAGCAGAAAGGCTTAAAAAGGTTGTTGATAAGTTGGTTTCTGGGGAACAAAATGCCTTCATTAAGAACAGACAGATCACTGATGCCTCCTTAATTGCTAATGAAGTGCTGGACAGGAGAATGAAAAGTGGGGAACCTGGTGTTCTATGTAAGTTGGACATTAAAAAGGCTTTTGATCAGTTAAGCTGGACTTACCTTATGAACATACTAAGGCAAATGGGATTTGGGGGAAAACAGATAAGATGGATGAATTTTTGTATTTCAACTGTTAAATATTCTGTCTTGGTAAATAGGAACCCTATTGGTTTTTTCTCTCTTAAAAAAGGCCTAAGGCAAGGAGACCCCATCCCCCCTTTCCTCTTTATTTTGGTTATGGAAGGACTCATCAAAATGTTGGAGAGGGCTAAGCAACTACAGTGGATACACGGTTTCAGGTGGGAAGAAACCCTTGCAGCGCAATCATAGAATCTCACCTGCTTTTTGCAGGTGATACTCTTATCTTCTGCGGCAACGAGAGATCACAAGTTATGAACCTTGCACATTAACATGATAAAAAACATTATCTACCCCGTGAATAATGTTCCTAACATCTGGGAGTTGGCCGACATTCTATGTTGCAACATAGGTACCTTGCCTATCACATATCTAGGACTACCATTGGGGGCCAAGTTCAAATCTAATGAAATCTTGAGTGGTATGCTGGAAAAGTTTGAGAAAAGGCTTGCAACATGACAAATGCAATACCTCTCTATGGGCGGCAGATTAACCCTCATCAACAGTGTCCTCGATAGTCTCCCCACCTACCACATGTCATTGTTCCCGATACCAAGCTCAGTCCTAAAACATATGGATAAACTTATGAGAAAATTCTTATGGGAGGGATGCAGCACCACACTTAAGTTCCCACTCGTAAAATGGTCTAAAATAATTCGGCCAAGATATCAAGGAGGCTAGGGTGTTACAGATTTATATTTGCATAGCAAAGCAATGTTGTTGAAGTGGCTGTGGAGATATGGGCAAGAGGAACCCGGACTCTGGAAGAACATCATTGACGCTAAGCTAAGTTGCGCAGACTCTTTGATTTTGGTGCATTTCCCGTCCGGATACGGGACGGATACGGATACAGGGACGGGATACGTCCCGAATACGGTCAACTGACTTTGGACACTTTGACCGGAGTCCATCTACAAATTTGAGAGAAAAATTGAGATTTTGATTTCTCAAAATCAAAAATAAAACAGATTTAGAACAATGAAAGAATAATGTCCATCTTGGAAAATGAAAGATTGAATTGTACATTATTCATGAAAGTTTTTCACAGAATATCTCTCAAAATTTACAATATTTTTATAGCTGTATTTTTTATTAGTCGAATCCTCGCACCCGTATCCATATCCGGATCCGCATCCCCGAATCTTAAAATTTAGATTTTGCCGAATCCGATACTCAGATCCGTCCCCGTATCGGATACCCGCACCCGAGTCCGAGCAACTTAGACTCTAAGTATGGGCAACATAATCACTGGTGTACAAAGAAAATAAACACTCCTTATGGCGTTGGCCTATGGAAGAATATCAACAAGCACTGGGATGAATTCTTTCAAAATATAACCTTCAAGGTTAGGAAAGGAGATCATGTTAAATTCTGGAAAGACAAGTGGCATGGAGATAATGCACTGGTGGATATATACCCCAATCTATACCAGATTGCAGTCAACAAGGAATCCACTGTTGCTCAGAACAAAGAAAATGGCACATGGTACCCCTGTTCAGGAGGAACCTACAGGACTGGGAGATTAGTGACCTACTAACTATGTTCAACTCTTTAGAAGGGCCACATCAGTGATGTTCAGCATCCAGACAAACTAAGATGGGAACACTCTAAGGGGGCAAAATACACAGTCCAAGATGGTTACAAACACTTTTGTTCCCAGAATGGTATGATAGATAACTGGCCTTGGAAACATATCTGGAGAACTAAGGCGCCTGCCAAGGTGAATTGCTTCACCTGGATAGCTCTAAAGGGGGTATGTCTCACTCAAGACAACTTAAGCAAGAGGAACATTACACTTGTTAACAGATGTTACATGTGTCAACAAAATTCAGAAAGTGTCAATCATCTTTTCCTCCATTGCGCAGTTGCAAGTGAAATCTGGAATCTCTTCTCTATTTGTGGTCTGAAATGGGTTATGCCTCGGACAATAAAGCAAGCATATGAAAGTTAGTGCTTTTGGAGAGTTAACAAAGCCATCAAGAGAATCTGGAGAATGGTTTCGGCAGTAATTTTTTGGTGTACCTGGACATAAAGAAATCAGAGGTGTTTTGATGGCATCTCAACTCCAACCTACTCCCTCAAGACTATTTGCTTAGTTAATCTATTTAGCTGGATTTATCTTTCCCCTGTAGCTAGTGCAGACCACCTTGTAGATTTCATTAGCTCCTTGTTCTTAGCATAGATTTTTGTATTGGAGCTAGTTATCTACCTTTCTGTACCTTTTGCATCTTCTTGATGCCTATTAATGAATCACCCTTACTTCATCAAAAAAAAGAGTGCACCAACTTTAGTTAAATTACAAATATTGCACCCTAACACTTTAATCTTATCTTTTACTTATCATGTTCCCAGGTTTATGTGCCTGGTGTTTTGGCATGCAGTGCTCATGTCGAAAGAGGTGATGCAGTTGCAGTTTCAGTTGCTTTGGAACAGTCTGCTCCGGATGGTGGATGGGGTGTTGCAATGACACGTGGCACTGTTCTACAAGGATCACAAGCAGGTAATCTAACTTCTTTTTTTGCACCTTTTCACATTAAATCAAGCGTTTTCTCTGATGTTCTACACTGAATACCCCAATGGAATTAGTGTGTTTTCTCTATGGAAAGCTTGCTGAGAAACGTAGTATTTCTTTGATATAAACTTGACATGTGTGTTTAACTGCAAAATACATTTTGGTCTTGCTTCTGGCTTTTCCCCATTTCACTTTTGCCCAAATATGACTGGGCATCAGTAAGTTTCTGATTTTATATGGCTAACACCTGCCTCAACTAATAGTTAGAGCTGGGGTTAAGCCAGTTGGTTTCAATGCAGAAAAGGTTTCATTTATCGGGGTGATGGCATGTGATTAATGTACATAATCCAGATATTTATTTCTCTATAAACGAGAAATTCCGTAATGTGATGGTCAATGTGACTCCTTTTTTGGTGAATTTCTTGCAAAACGAAAATCTAGTTATGCAGTAAGTTTGAACCACAACAGCAACAAACCCCAGTGTAATTTGAACCATTGGCTTCATTTCACCCTGATGTACTACTCATCCTCCTTATCACATGGGTATGGTGGGATATACTGCATTCTTCTGGTTAAACACCAAGATGCTTTTTCATCTAATCTGATTTTTGGATACAAGTTTGCTATGGTCTTTTTCTTTATTACTTATTAAGAAAAAGGTGTGCGGTGGTCATTCTTAAATATATACTAAATCTGCTTGATTTGCTGAAATGTTGTTTCTCTGTCTCACACACACAATCAACTTTTGCATTATATAAATCTATTGTATCTTTATATTATTGCTAAGTTGTATGACATCCTTCCAGCCAATAGAGTGACCAATCTCAGTGTTGTTTAGATCCTTATTATTTTGAAAGAGATGGCTTCTACATTGGCCAAGGAGCAGCAATGCTGTCAAGAGCTGGGTTATTTCGTGTATCTGAAGGAGTTGCGGTGGATATGAAGGAAAGAGTATTTAGACTGCCCTCCTTTTATGGTATAAGTTTCTCGCTTTTTCCAGTATTATGGAAATCATTTACACGATATTATGTGCATGTAGTTTTATGGAAAACTTTTTGTCATCCCACTTGATGATGGGAATCTGCTTCAACTTAATAAGTGTTTTTACCATCTAGTTCTTAAAAATATTTGCAGTGGAGCATTTTTAAGGTTGCTACTTAATTCTAGTCTGACAATGATGTCTCTGCCTTAATCTTTGGGTTAACTGTATTAGTTTTGTTTGCCGTTTCTCATCCAAGTTGAGAATTACTGCGGCACGTTTACACTATTGGCTGGTATTTTAAGTCTGCCATGGTTCTGAATGAGCAAATTTAACACACTCAAGTTCACAATGGCGGACGTGATGTAAGATGTCTGTGAGATCTGAAGTGTAGTATACTAGTATGGCTTTTGTTTGTTCGTTTGGTGCATAGAATTTAGAGTATTGAAAGTTGTTGATGCATGTGATAACTAATTAGATCTCATCCCTTTATCAAGAAGTGTGAAAAAGACAATATTTCGTGTGATTTGCTAATTTTGCTTTAGGAAGCTTTAGTTTTTCGCCTTTCCAAAATTGTAGTGCTCAGAATGTCGAGAAATTTGCTGGCGTTTTGGAAGAGGAATTAAGACCAATTTTGTGGTTAGGCCGAGGATTGATTTTACATGAATGATATTTTGCCATTAGAGACACTTCAAAGCTCTGTCTAAATATGTCTGCCATGATTGTCAGTTGCCTATTAATTTTCCTGAAAATGGACAAGGGAGAATAGGTCCCATTGGTGGTCGAAAAGTAGTGTACATAATAATTTCTGGTCACTTTCGCTAGAGAGTAGAAAGTTTCCATTGCTAGATGGAGAAGTTAAAGGCTTTGGTCACTGTAAGAAGATAAGGCTATTTAGAGGGATGCCATATTTGCAAATTTTCAGCTCAATTGGTTAGAGTCTGACGCTATTGCAAAGTCACTATCTTCCTGAAGATAGCGGTTGGGTAGATGCTACTGTCGCTTCCATTTGGTGTAATGAAAATGTAATCCTTTAATAGTCTAGAGCTGTCAGAGGTGCAGAAGGATGGGAAAGTTCATTAACTTCAACTTTTGTTGTTATCAGTGTCCTCAGCAGTCCTTCCTCTGATCTTTAAAGCTATCTTTATTTATGACAAAGGAAATACTTTGTACACTTCTCATCTCCATGAGTGATTTTTCATTGTAGTCTATTGTTTCTTGACACCGTTATTTTGTGTGTGAAAGAAACAACGAACAGGAAACATTATACGCATGATTATACTCATGTTTTTGGATTGTCTGTGAAAAGCAACTTCTTTTAGTAGTTCTGAATACAGTGTTTGATTATAATATCTTGCTTTCAGATTTGCTTGAGGGTGAGATTTTTCTTCAGAACCTGCCAAGCATAATAACTGCACACGCCTTAGGTATGTTCATAGTTTCTTAGACATTCTCTGTTTTGTGTAACGGCTCTGTATCATCATATTATATGCACGTTAGAGATTCTTACGGTAGCTCATGGATTTTGACCTTTTTGTTTTTGTTCCTTCTTATATGCTGCAAGTTTTGAAGTTTCTTATTGTAAGAACAACGAGTTCACAGTATTTTAAGTTCCAGTTTAAATTTGAAGGGAATGGTAAAACAATTAATTTGGTCGATCGTTACGCTTTAAGATCAAAAGATGTAATTGGTAAGTTGATTATATGGATTATGCTGTTTCTGGTTTGCTCTGGAAGATGATCTCTGGCATTAATATTCTCTAAGAATGAGACATAATCCGCTGAAAGTATAGCATAGCAAAACGAAGAAGTTACAATTTATATCTCTCGACATCTGATCCATAGTGATGCTGCATCAGTTTATCTCCTTGATTAAAAACTTAGCTTTCCTTGATTCTGAAATCAGTAGTATGTCCTAACAAGCTTCGCGATCCCTTGTATTAACCTTTTTTTTGCACTTGTAAATTCTACCATACATGCCTGCCATTGAGCTAGAGCAATGCTATCCAACATGAACAGCAGCTTTAGAAAGGCCACTCAAAGAGTAACTCCTGAATCTCCAAGGGGTTGCATTTGCTCGAAATCTTGTTTAGATGCACTCTAAGTTTTGCTTCCGAATGTTTGTTATTTAGTTTTTTCTTTTGTGCCCAGCTAAAACTCTTCCAGCTTGTAGTGTGGTTTATATTACTGCATCCTCAATTTTCAATATCATCACGAAGTGACTCGTAGAATTCTTGAGCATTCACTTGAAGTATCACAATATACTTAAACACTTGTTGGTGAATGCACATTATGTCATGAAAATGATGATTAAGTTATTCTTTTTGCAAGATATCATAATCTATAGCCTATGATATCCCGCAAAAAGAATAACTATATAACCTACTTGGAGTGATAGTTCAGTGATGGGACGCATGAAGCAGAAGTGGAAGTGAAGATTGATACACCAGTCATCCCCAAGAGAGAGAGTTTTATATACCTTGGATCTATAATACAAGGCAACAGGGAGATTATCGAGGATGTTACACATCGTATTGGAGCGGGGTGGATGAAATGGAGGCTTGTATCTGGGATTTTGTGCCACCGAGACTTAAGAGCAAGTTATACAGAGTGGTGGTTAGGCCGACTATGTTGTACGGGGATGTGTGTTGGCCCGTCAAGAAGTCCCATGTCCATAAGATGAAATTAGTTGAAATGAGGACGTTGAGATGGATGTGTGGACATATCAGGAAGGACAAAATAGGAACGCAATGATTAGAGAAATAGTGGGAATGGCCCCTGTGTAGGACAAGTTGCGGGAATCGAGACTGACATGGTTCGGGCATGTGAAAAGGCTAGATATAGCTGTCCCGGTTAGGAGGTGTGAAAGGTTGACCATGGAGGGTCTGAGGAAGGGTAGGGGTAGGCCTAAAAAGTAATGAGGTAAGGTGATTGGGCAGCACATGTCACTACTTCAGCTTACCGAGGACATAACCCTTGATAAGAAGGTGTGGAGGACGAGTATTAGGGTTGAAGGTTGACAGATAGTCGCGAGTCTCTCCTAGGCTTACCAGTAATACTAGTTCTATTGTTGTATTTTCTTATTCCTGGTTCGTTATTAGCACATGTTGTGTCATTCGCTTCCGTTACCCAATTACCTTGTTGCAATTGTTTGTTGCTTTAGTTTCACTATTCCTCGAGCCGAAGGTCTACCGGAAACAACCTCTCTATCTTCATAAGGTAGAGGTAAGGTCTGTGTATACATTACCCTCCCTAGGCTCCACTTGTGGGATTACACTGGGTTTGTTGTTGTTGCTGTTGTCTTAATCTATAGCCTAATATATTTTACCTTTTGGAAAATGGAACACTGGTTTTGTGCTAAGTTACCTTGCTCTATGTCATGCATTTGTAATAACTTGATATTGTATTCCTCTTTCTTTCTATGAAAGAAGTTTGTTCTTCCTCTCTTTCCTTTTGACATTCTAATACAACTTGTCACGTATGTTCTGCAAAAGTAGCTTGGTTAAGTAAGTGTTTTTCTCAACCCAAATGACACATTTCTTCTTCCCACAACCAATTATCCTAGATCCTCAACCAGGAGAGAGAGTGTTGGACCTGTGTGCAGCTCCAGGGGGCAAAACCACAGCAATAGCAATCCTTATGAAGGACAAAGGGGAGGTTGTTGCTGTTGACAGATCTCATAATAAGGTGCACCTTCTGAACTTGGCAGGTGATTATAAGCGTATTATTTTTCTATAATATTTGCAAATATTTTAACTTAATAGTATTTTGGATTCCTTGATTCTAACCAAAAAGATTTGACATGGAAGGTTGTCACCTGGGTTAAAGGTGTCCTTAAATTGCTGGGACTTGCACCATTGCAGTCAGATCAATATATTGATTTTAAGTATTTGCTCAAATGCTGTAGCATTTTATGTCGAGTAATAGAAAGAATGACATGTAAGGTGACATATCTTACTTGAAGAAAATTTATACAATGGTATATGCTTTATATAAGTGACACTTGTTCAGATGCTGCTTTTTTGACTTGGAGAAATCCAGGTATCACTGGCCTATGATTGGCAGTAGAAGAATTAGCCTTTTTGACTCTTATTGACAAACCTTCCAGCCTTGATAGGAAGGCCCACCTAGTGCTTTCTTTTGAGGTTAAAAGCGCATGCTCCTCATTTCATAATTGGTAAATAAACTACATGAGTTAATACATAAAACGATTCCTATGACTAAGAACAAACTGTGAATTTTTGCACTAGTCCAGTTCAAATGTCAAACTTCTTTCCATTTTTTGGATTGTATAGAAGAGGGACAAATTTTGCTGGTCTAATTGTGTTATGATACAGGTGCTTGGAATTCAGAAATTGGCGGCTGAAATGGGTTTAAGTTGTATAACTACATATAAGCTTGACGCACTGAAGTCTGTTTGTGATGGAGCTGAATCTGATAATTTGCCTAACGCATGCAGTGAGGATGTTCAAAACATGCAAAAATCAGATTTATTATCCACTGATATAGATGGATCTGATGAAAAGTTACTATCTCAAAAGAATTGTGAGTACTCTGAAAACTTTCAATTTGAGCATGCTATTTTTCTGGTTTGGGATGAGTTGTTAATGTGGTATTCTGTTTGTTGTATGAAAAGATGACTTTGGTCTCTTCTTTTAGCCTGTTCAAGAGGTTTTGGCATCTCTCCTACTGGTTTATTTTTTTGGGGTCTTGTGAAACAGTAACCCCCCCACTATAGTGATTCCACTACATTGATGTGCGTTGACCTTGCCATTGCCTGCCTAGCGACGTGTAATTAAATTAAGTAGGCTGATGTCTGTATACAGTTTATTTAAGGAAATTATGATGGGTATGAATTGTTTACATGTGTGTGTAAATTCATCAAACTGGTTTGCTAGTCCTTTGAAGAGTGCTAGCTCATAATTCTCTTAATTCAAGAACATTTTCACAAGCTCATGATCTGTAAATTCAGTATAAAAATGTTTACTGAAAGTTCCAGTTAACTAGAGTAACTAAAAGAATCTTTCAGTCAATGACTTGCAGCTGAAGGATGGTCAGTACACTAGCAAAGCTGAACTGCGGAAACGTATCAGGAAACTCAAAAATGGGCCAGGAAGAAATCACACTGCAGGTGGGAGGGTTGAAAAGTCTAAAGGTTTTTCTCCCAATAGCTTTGATCGTGTGCTCCTTGATGCTCCTTGCTCTGCATTAGGTTTAAGACCTCGTCTCTTTGCTGGAGAGGTAAGACAGCTGCTGAGTTGTCTCATTTCCACAGTATTCTTGCTCGTTTTCCTATGATTAAAGTTTCTCTACCATTTTATTCTGTTGGAATTTGGATGAAATAGAATTTTCTGCTTATGTAGGAACGGTTATGAGATGCACGCGGATAATCAGATAAATGTGGACGGGTTGTTATTTTTTCTGTCTGTCTTGTTTTGGACTATTGTATGATGTATAGATAGCAAATGGCTTATGCTGTCCTCCTTTAACATAAAAGCTTAATAATTGAGAATGAGTATTACTGTAGGATAAGATTATGAAAAGAAGTGGGATAGTAAAAAACTACAAGATCTTGTAGAGATGAGGAAAGGAATAAAACTTGTTAATTATATTTTGTGTAAGCTCTCTTTTATTTTATATTAACATGATTTGGTTAAAGTACCCAAAGCAAATGATGCTTTCATGAATTTTATTAAGGGGTGGATCACTATCTTTTAATTTCCCTCTTCCCTTTAGTAAAAGATGACTGACTCTTAAAGTAATAGCTTGTCAAACCGTTTATCTTCTTGGGATGGTGACATCATGTCAAGCAATTCAGTTATGAAAGTGAATCAGTGGTACCTTCTTGAGGTAAAAATTAATTAATCCAATGACATGCAGATATTCTTAGACATCCTATTTTCCATTTAATGATGAGATTGGAAGTGTCTTTCTTGTCTGGAAGTATCCGATGGATTGGGATGGAGATGAGGCTCTGATCAACTACACGAATTTTAATCAGAGAAAGTTAATTCCTATTTTCTGCATATTTCAACACTACTCCTCAAAAGTTATCCCCTTTTCATAGTAAGTTTGAGAAGACATTTCTGTTGTTATATGGAGGACAACTGATTCATAAAATGTTTCTCTTGTTATATCCAGGAGACAATTGATTCGTTGAGGAGTCATGCCAAATATCAGAGACGAATGTTTGACCAGGCTGTACAGCTTGTTCGCCCAGGTGGAGTTATTGTCTATTCCACGTAAGTACAACCATGTATCTCCTTATCAGAAAGTACAAACATGGATTTAAACTTTTTTAATGAGACTTGAGACTAATTCCATTATTGAGATTATTACAGCGAATTTCATCACTGCTTTTGTTGAGTTGGAATTATCATTCCGTCCGTCCTTTTTCTACTTAACTGACCTTGATACCAACTCTACATCTCTTTATGTTAATCTGAATTTCTCACTTTTTGGATCATGACAAATCTCGAGCTCCCTGTCTGCAGTCTTTTCGACTTGTTCCTTTGTTCTCGTGACTGACTTAGTACTAGATCCTAATTCTTTTTCATGCTAGAGGCTGTGGTTGCAGAAAGTATTAGATGTGGCCTGACATTGATTTTGAAACAGTCCGCTAAAACATATATGCGTGACAAGGTTCTTAGTTTTCCTTTATCTTTAGGCATGGCTGTTTATACAAATCCATGAAGGGGTTGTCACAAATAGCCGTGCCAGAATGTGGACTCATGTCCTAATGTGTAAATACACGAGTACAGACCAAATTTCAATGAGACATTAAGGTGGACTTATGTCTTAGTGTTGAATACATGAACGCAAACCAGATTTCAGTGAGATATTGAAGTTTGGAAGACTTCATTTGACAAATTAA
This sequence comes from Nicotiana otophora, assembly GCA_000715115.1. NCBI lineage: Eukaryota > Viridiplantae > Streptophyta > Magnoliopsida > Solanales > Solanaceae > Nicotiana > Nicotiana otophora. The sequence continues at coordinate 2,756 of AWOL01S0313751.1, read as the reverse complement.
TAATTAGGACAGCACAAGTTATATGATAAGAAATCAATTTCACAGATATCCAAATATTATGCATGAGTCTAACACAAATGTTCACAATGTGTTTTTGAATTATGAAGGTGATTGAGAGAACCTCTAGCTGTGTGAAAGGCATCCCATGGATTATTTAGCAGCTGCTAAATTCTCTGTGAATGCAATATGCAAATTGTTATGCCTTTTTTTTTTTTTTTTTCGTCCGAAGAATATTTAGTGGGTTCGTGTGCACTTGCACTACCTCCATCCCCGAAAGAGATGAATTTGTTTTACTTAGTTAGAGAACTCTTTAGAATAATGTTAAATGTGAATAGTGAAGTTGCTAAAATCAATCACATCTTTTTAAGACAAAGCTATGCTGCTGTGCGTAGCTATTTTCAGAAGCTTCTTAAATTTTCAGCTCCATGAGATGCCTTCACCCTAGCTACGGTGCTTGACCAGGTTTGACTTCACTTAAGTAATGTGAGAAATCACGGGAGAATATATTATTGATATTAGATACTCAATATAATACAAGAGGTCCTATTTATAGCTATAGTCTACAAAGTACATATTACTCCCATTCCAATGTGGGACTACACATAACTAACACTCCCCCTCAAGTCAGTGCATACACATCATATGTACTGAGCTTGTTACATATGTAACTAATACGAGAACCAGTAAGAGACTTAGTAAAAATATCTGCTAGTTGATCATTCGACTTTACAAACTTTGTAACAATATTTCCTGAAAGTATTTTTTCTCTGATAAAGTGACAATCGATCTCAATGTGTTTAGTCCTCTCGTGGAACACCAGATTTGACGCAATATGAAGAGCAACTTGGTTATCACACACCAATTCCATCTTGCTGATTTCTCCGAACTTTAACTCCTTGAGCAACTGCTTGACCCAAACTAACTCACACGTTGCCATAGCCATGGCCCGATATTCGGCTTCGGCGCTAGATCGAGCAACTACATTTTGTTTCTTGCTCTTCCACGAGGCCAAATTACCTCCTACTAGAACGCAATATCCAGACGTAGAACGTCTATCAAAAGGTGATCCTGTCCAATCAGTATCTGTGTACCCAACAATTTGCTCGTGGCCTCGATCCTCGAATAGTAATCCTTTGCCTGGAGCTGACTTTATATACCGAAGAATGCGAACAATTGCATCCAAGTGACTAACACAGGGGAATCCATAAACTGACTTACAACACTCACCCGAAAAGAAATGTCAGGTCTAGTCACTGTGAGGTAATTCAATTTGCCAACCAACCTCCTATATCTCGTAGGGTCTCTAAGAGGCTCCCCCTGTCCAGGCAGAAGCTTAGCATTCGGATCCATAGGAGAGTCAATAGGTTTGCAACCTATCATTACAGCCTCCTCAAGAATGTCTAAGACATACTTTCGCTGTGAAATAACAATATATGAGTTAGACTAAGCAACCTCAATACCTAGAAAATACTTCAATATGCCCAGATCCTTAGTCTGGAAGTGCTGAAAGAGATGCTGCTTCAGATTATTAATACCATCCTGATCATTGTCAGTAATCACAATATCATCAACATAAACCACTAGATAAATACACAGATTAGGAGCATAATGCCGATAAAATACATAGTGATCAGCCTCACTACGAGTCATGCCAAACTCCTGAATAATTGTGCTGAACTTACCAAACCAAGCTCGAGGGGACTGTTTCAAACCATATAGTAACTTGCGCAATCTGCACACACAACCATTAAACTCCCCCTGAGCAACAAAACCAGTTAGTTGCTCCATATAAACTTCTTCCTCAAGATCACTGTGGAGAAAAACATTCTTAATGTCTAACTGATAAAGAGGCAATGACGTACAAAAACCATGGACAAAAAGAGACGAACAAATGCTACTTTAGCCACGGGAGAGAAAGTATTATTATAATCAAGCCCAAAAATCTGAGTATATCCTTTTGCAACAAGACGAGCCTTAAGCCGATCAACCTGGTCATCCGGGCCGACTTTGACTGCATAAACCCAACGACAACCAAAAGTAGACTTACCTGCAGGAAGAGGAACAAGCTCCCAAGTGCGACTCGCATGTAAAGCAAACATCTCGTCAATCATAGCCTGTCGCCATCCTGGATGAGATAGTGTCTCACCCGTAGACTTAGGGATATAAACAGTGGACAAAGAAGATATAAAAGCATAATGAGGGGACGACAGACGATAACTTAAACCGACATAGTGGGGATTAGGACTAAGTGTGGATCGTACACCTTTGCGGAGTGCAATTTGTTGACTAAGAGGAGACAAGTCCGCAGTAGGTGCAGAATCTGATGCATGGCGTGAATCACCTGAGCCTGATGTTGGATGTGGACGACAATGATAAGTCAAGAGTGGTGGAGTTGCAGAAGGTTGAACTGGATTATGTGGAGGAACTGGAGCTATAGGTGGTGGAGCTTCAACTGGAGCTGTAGGTGGTGGAACTGGAGATGTAGAGGAAGATGAATGGGAGATAGTGACTGTATCTCCAGAAGATGAAACTGGTAGTACCTCAGAAATATCTAAGTGATGACCTGAACCTATAAAGTATGATTGGGTTTCAAAGAAGGTAACATCAGCGAACATAAGGTACCACTGGAGGTCAGGAGAGTAGCATCGATACCCCTTTTGTGTTCTCGAGTAACCCAGAAATACGCACTTAATAGCACGAGGAGCTAACTTATTTGTTCCTGGAGTAAGGTTATGGACAAAACAAGTGCTTCCAAA
>AWOL01S0313732.1:0-10858 GCA_000715115.1 Nicotiana otophora | reverse complement strand
CCCCCTAATATTCGAATGCGAAGAATGCAAATTGAAACACTGGAAGTTAAACACCTTCGAGGATTCCACTAATGAATTGCTAGATAATCTTCAGTTCGGTAACAAACTTCACTTCCCTTTATGAATTTATACTATCGAGCCAAAGACTATCTAACAATTACTTAGTGGCTTGCACTTGTGAACGGTCGGGTAACCTTTGTTCGATAGCAAACTTAACTTCCCGGTGGGAACTTTGCTACCGAGCAAAAGATTATCTAACCGCTCTGGAGTGATTTTTCGCTTGCGTGCATTGTTATTAAAAGGCCTTATTACTGCTGTTGAAACCTTCTTCATAGTATGATTTCCGTTGCTGCCTCATTAAAAATCTTGCCAGAAAAACCCAACTGGGACAAAAACTAGATGAAGGAAAAAAGAATACAGCCCATACTTTCAGTACAGATGATGCACATCAGCAATAGTATTTCTTGAGATGCGTCACATTCAAGTTGCTTGGAAACTTTTCTCCATCTTGATTCTCCAACTCGTATGAATCTTTTCCGTCACATTCTAGTTGCTTGGAAACTTTTCTCCATCTTGATTCTCTAACTCATATGAATCTTTTCTGGTGATAGCTGAAACCCGGTAGGGGCCTTCCCATGTTGGACCTAGCTTCCCTACATTGAGTTCCTGGGTGTTTTGAGTTACTTTCCATAAAACCAAGTCTCCCACTTTGAAATAACGGAGGTTGGCGCTTTGATTATAATATCTTTCTATTCTCTTCTTTTAAGCTGACATCCTTATATGTGCCAAGTATTTGCGCTCATCGAGCAGCTCTAAATTGACCAACATTGCTTCGTTATTTGTTTATTTATTTGCCTGGAAGTATCACAAGGTAGGCTCTCCTACTTCCATCGGGATTAGGGCTTCTGCTCCGTATACAAGGGAGAAAAGAGTCTCTCATGTGCTCGATTTGACCGTTGTTCGGTACGCCCATAGTATTCCGGTCAGTTCCTCGCGCTATTTGCCTTTAGATACTTCGAATCTCTTTTTGAGATTTCGTATAATCATTTTGTCCATTTATTCTGCTTGACCATTTGTGCTCGGATGATAGGGTGAGGATGTGATCCTTTTGATTTTCAAGTCTTCAAGGAACTTCGTGACCTTTGCGCCTATAAATTGTGGCCTGTTGTCGCAGGCTATCTCTTTTGGTATCCCAAATCTGCAAATTATGTTCTCCCATAAGAAATCTGCCACTTCACGTTCACCGATCTTCCGATAAGGACCTACTTCATTCCACTTAGAAAAATAGTCAGTTAAATAAAAAGAAACCTCACCTTACCAGGGGACGACGGCAGTGGTCTGACGATATCCATTCCCCAATTCATGAACGGCCATGGAGAACAAACTGAGTGCAATGATTCTGCTGGTTGATGTACCAATAGTGTGTAGCATTGACACTTATCACATTTTTGAACAAAAGTTTTGGTGTCTTGTTCGATTCGGGGCCAGTAGTATCCTGCCCTTACCAACTTTAGTACCAAGGAATCTGCTCCCGAATAATTTCCACATATCCCTTTGTGGACTTCTCGCATAACATAATTTGCTTCGGAGGCTCCCAAGCATCGGGCAAGTGGGCCTTGGAAACATTTCCTGTATAATTGGCCTCATTTGAAGCTATATCGTACTACTTTAGCGTGCAGCGCTCGGGGTGCCTTAAGGTCTTCAGGAAACTTTCTGTGCTCGAGATAATAAATGATCTCATTCCTCCAGTCCCAAACCAAATTAGTTGTGTTTACCTCGTAATAACTATCTGCGTCTACAACCGAGTGCATAAGGTGTACGACCGTACCGGAGCCCGATCCTTTCATTTTTGTTGATGAGCCAAGGTTAGCTAATATGTCTGATTCTGAGTTTTCTTCCCTCGAGATATACGAAATTGACCACTCCCGGAATCGAGCAAGAAGAGCCTGAACCTTCGCTACCTATTGTTGCATGCATTCCTCTTTGGCTTCGAAGATCCTATAGACTCGATTTACCACTAGCTAGGAGTCGCATTTGATTTCGATGAACTCAGAATCTAGTCTCCGAGCCAATTCGAGTCATGCGATCAAAGCTTCATACTCCGCTTCATTGTTAGTCAAAGGAACCGTTCATATTGCCTACCTTAGGGTTTCTCCCGAATGCGTGGTTAACAATATGTTTTTAGATATAACATATTTTTATTTATTTAATTGTGTCCCAACATGCCCCTCACCTGTAGGATCTTTGACTATTCTGATACCTTATTGAAGTTTGTAACATCGTCTAAAAGTTTGAACTGTTGTTAGAGAGAACACTTTTAATTACATAATTGTGTCTCAACAACAAATAAATAATTTAGAGCAGATATTAAAACAAAGTTATACTATTTATTTACTCGCACAGGGAGCCAATGAATGAGAAAAGAAACAGCATGAACCATTAAAAGAAGAAGTGAGAAAAATGCTAGAGATGTCTCCTTCAAAATCTTTGCAAAATCTTGAGCTAATCAACGCAATCCAATGTCTTGGAGTAGCGTACCATTTTGAACATGAGAGTGAGGAGTCAGTACCAGTTGATCTTCCGGGCATGTCGCCCGACAGAGATATTGATTTTGGCATTGATTTGTTACCGGGCACTCAACTCATCTCTATTCCTCTGTATCGTATGGCTCCTCACGCGTTGAAGGAGTTAAAGGAATAGTTACAAGAATTGGTTGATAAGGGCTTCATTCGGCCCAGTGTGTCACCTTGGGGTGCTCCTGTCTTATTTATGAAGAAGAAAGATGGCTCTATGCGGATATGTATTGATTACCGCCAGTTGAACAAGGTCACAGTGAAGAATAGGTATCTTTTGCCTCGTATTGATGAACTATTTGATCAGTTACAGGGTACCAGAGTGTTTTCCAAGACTGACTTATGTTCAGACTATCATCAGTTGAAGATTCGGGAGCCAAATATCCCAAAGACAGCTTTCAGGACTCGGTATGGTCACTACGAGTTCCTTGTGATGTCTTTTAGGGTGACCAATGCCCTAGCAGCTTTTATGCACTTGATGCACAGTGTGTTCCAGCCCTATCTTGACTCATTCATCATTGTATTTATTGACGACATTCTAGTGTATTCCCTGACTCGGGAGGATCATGAGCAGCACCTGATGACTGTGCTTCAGACCCTGAGAGAAAAGAGGTTATATGCAAAATTCTCAAATTTGAGTTTTGGTTAGACTCAGTGGCATTCTTGGGTCATTTATTATCGAGTGATGGGATCCAGGTGGATCCGAAGAAGGTGGAAGCAGTGCATAGTTGGCCTAGACCATCATCAGCTACGGAGATCCGGAGTTTTCTTGGTTTGGTGAGGTATTACTGCCGTTTTGTAGAGGGATTCTCATCTATTGCAGCACCTATGACCAGGTTGACCCATAAGGGTGCTCCGTTCAGGTGGACAAAAGAGTGTAAGGAGAGCTTGCAGAATCTCAAGACAGCTCACATATTGGTCTTGGTGCGGTGTTAATGAAGGACGGTAGGGTGATTGCCTACGCGTCCAGACAGCTGAAGGTACATGATAAGAACTATCATGTCCATGACCTGGAGTTAGCAGCTATTGTTCCTACCTTGAAGATTGGGTGGTACTATTTGTACGGTGTCCCCTATGAGATCTACACCGATCACCGGAGTTTGTAGCATCTGTTCAAATAAAAGGATCTTAACATGCGTCAGCGAAGGTGGTTGGAGTTGCTTAAGGATTATGATATAACTATTTTGTACCATCCGGGGAAGGCCAATGTGGTGGTCGATGCTTTGAGTCACTGGGCGGACAGTTTCGGGAGTTTAGCATATCTACTAGTAGCAGAGAGGCCATTGGCATTGGATGTTCAGGCCTTAGCCAGCCAGTTTGTTAGATTGGATATTTCTGAGCCGAGTTGAGTATTGGCTTGTGTGGTCTCTCGGTCTTTTCTTTATGATCATATTAGGGAGCGTCAGTATGATGACCCCTATCTGCTTGTCTTTAAGGACACGGTTCGGCACGGTGATGCTAAGTAGGTCACTATTGGATATGATGGTGCATTGAGCATGCATGGCAGACTATGTGTGCCCGATATAGATGGATTGCGTGAGTTGATTCTCCAGGAGGCTCATAGTTCGCGGTATTCCATTCATCTGGGTACCGCAAAGATGTATCAGAACTTGAGCAGCATTACTGGTGGAGAAGAATGAAGAAGGTCATAGTGGAATATGTAGCTCGGTGTCTGAATTGCCAGCAAGTTAATTATGAGCATCAGCGGCCAGGTGGATTGGTTCAAAGGTTAGAGATTCCGGAGTGGAAATGGGAGCGGATCACTATGGATTTCGTTGTTGGACTCCCACGGACTCAACGGAGGTTTGATGCAGTTTGGGTGATTGTGGATAGGCTGGACAAGTTAGCTTATTTCATTCCTATGATGACTACCTATTCTTTCAAGCAGTTGGCTCGAATTTATATCCGCGAGATTGTCAGGCTTCATGGCATACCGGTATCTATCATCTCTGACCGGGGTATGCAGTTTACATCACGGTTCTAGAGGGCTGTACAATAGGAGTTGGGTACTCGAGTTGAGTTGAGCACAACATTCCACCCTCAGATGGATGCACAATCAGAGTGCACTATCCAGATACTGGAGGATATGCTCCGTGCTTGTGTGATAGATTTTGGGGGTGCTTGGGACCAGTTCTTGCCATTTGCTGAGTTTGCTTACAATAACAGTTATCAGTCGAGCATTCAGATGGCACCGTATGAGGCTAGATTATTCGGTACAGACTTGGTTCAGGATGCCCTGGATAAAGTGAAGGTAATTCAGGATCGACTTCGTACAATCCAGTCCAGACAGAAGAGTTATACGGATCGGAAGGTTCGCGATGTTACATTTATGGTTGGAGAGCGGGTCTTGCTCCAGGTTTTGCCTATGAAGGGCGTTATGAGGTTCGGAAAGAAGGGCAAGATGAACCCAAGGTTCATTGGTCCCTTTGAGGTGTTGCAACGTGTTGGGGAGGTTGCTTATGAGCTTGTCTTGCCTCCCATTCTTGTAGAGGTTCATCTAGTATTCCATATTTCTATGCTCCGGAAGTATCACGGTGACCCGGCTCATGTGTTGGATTTCAGCTCAGTCCAATTGGATAAGGATCTATCTTATGTTGAGGAGCCAGTGGCTATTTTGGGCAGGTAGGTTCGAAAGCTAAGGTCAAAGAATATTGCTTCCGTGAAGGTTCAGTGGAGGGGTCAGCCGGTCGAGGAGGCGACTTGGAAGACCGAGTAGGATATGTACAGTCGTTATCCTCATCCTTTCACCACTTTAGGTATCTCTCTATACTCGTTCGATAACGAACGATTATTTTAAGAGGGGGGAGGATGTAACGACCCGGCCGGTCGTTTTGAGAGTTGTAGCCTCAATCCCCTATTTATTGCTTTCCCCATATCTGTTTCAGTTTATGTGACTTGCCGGGAGGTTTTGTTTTGGTTTTTGGGGTGTTCTGGGATACTTAGTCCCTAAACGGAAGCTTAAGACTTAAGATTTTAACTATAGTCGGAACTATGTGAAGATAACTCCGGAATGGAGTTTTGGCGGTTCCATTAGCTCCGTTGGGTGATTTTGGACTTACATGCGTGTCTGGATTGTGTTTTGGAGATCTATAGCTCATTTAGGTTTGAAATGGCGAAAGTTAGAGTAGGTCCGTAATGTTGGATATGACTTGTGTGAAAAATTTGGGATCAATCGGATGTGGTTTGATAGGTTTTGGCATCGGTTGTGGAAGTTTGAAACTTTGAAGTTCATTAAGTTTGAATTGGAGGGTGATTCGTGTTTTTAGCATTGTTTGATTGGATTTGAGGGCTCGACTAAGTTTGTATGTTGCTTTAGGACTAGTGGGTATGTTTGGTTGAGGTCCCGGGGGCTTCGGGTTGATTTTGGATGGTTGGAGGATCAAATTTGATTTTGGAAGAATAGCTGAAGTTGTTGCACCTGGTGTAATCGCACCTGCGCAACAATGACCGCAGGTGCGAGCCTGTAGAAGCGAGCCAATGGACGCAGGTGCGATTTGGAAGGAAGAGGCCATAGGTCGCAGGTGCGGAGGTATAACCGCATCTACGCATCCGCAGATGCGGAAGATGGACCGTAACAGCGGAAGGGGCCAGGGCGTGAGGGATCGCAGAAGCGGAAGAATTCCGCAGGAGCGGGCGTCGCAGGTGTGACCGTGGGCCGCAGGTGCGAGACTTTTGGACAGAACACTTAAATGCAAGGGTTCGCGATTTTTGCTCATATTTAACATTTTGAGCTCAAGTTTGGCGATTTCTTGAGAGCATTTGGAGGGATTTCTTGAGATAAGTCCCTTGTGCTTATTTTTTATCAATAATCTTGCTTCCCCATTTATGTTTCCACCTAGTTAGTGTGTATTTAAGATGGAATTTGGGAGTTGAGGCTAGGGATTTGGAGAGTTTGATTTGAGGATTTGAAGGACCATTTGGTGTCGGAGTTTTAGTAAATTTGATATGGTTAGACTCGTGAGTGAATGAGTGTTCATATTTTGTGACTTTTACCCAATTCCAAGACATGGGCCCGGGTCAACTTTTATGGCGAATTTCGGAATTTTTGTTAAAGTATTGATTTCATTAATTAGATGAGCCTATTATAGTTGTATTTATGATATGCAATTGTGTTTGGCTAGATTTGGGCAATTCAGAGTCAGATAATCGAGGAAAGGGCATTCTTACGGATTGATTGAGCTTGGTTCGAGGTAAGTGGCTTGCCTAACCTTGTGGGGGGGAAATCCCTTAGGATTTGGTACTGTTGTAATATGTGAGAGCCGTGTACGTGAGGTGACAAGTGCGTACACGGGCTATTTGTTGTAAAATCGGATTTTGCACTGAGTAGTGATCACTTTTCATTTTAATTGAGTTAATCAGCATGTGTAGTTACCATGTTTAGTCTAATATCCCATGTCTACGAGCTTTAACTGCTTATTTGAACTCTGTGCAGCATGTCTAATTGATTTCCTAATTTCCCTTGATATTTATCAGTCTTGACTATAGAATTCTTGTTGTTAACTGTTGTATTTATCGGTTTGAGCTGTGTGTTTAATTTTGAGACTACGAGGCGGTTCTTCAGGAGTTCTCCCTGCATATTTACTTTTGAGACTACGAGGCGGTTCCTCAGGAGTTCTCCCTACATATTTACTTTTGAGACTACGAGGCAGTTCCTCGGGAGTTCTCCCTGCACATTTACTTTTGAGACTACGAGGCGGTTCCTCGGGAGTTCTCCATGCACATTTACTTTTGAGACTACGAGGCGATACCTCAGGAGTTCTCCCTGTATATTTACTTTTAGGACTACGAGACGGTTTCTCGGAAGCGCCCCTGTTGTTATATCATTTTGCGGTGTTGTTATTGCTTTGTGAATACTTTTTGTTATTTTCTCCGTTTTACTTCATTTTATTATATCATATGTCTTATTATTATATCACAGTAGGGCTTGAACCTGACCTCGTCACTACTCTATCGAGGTTAGGCTTGGCACTTACTGGGTACCATTGTGGTGTACTCATGCTACTCTTCTGCACATGTTTTGTGTGCAGATCCAGGTATTTCTTATTAGCCCCGCTATTAGTTGAGAGTGCTTGCTGTTGTATGGAGACTTCAAGGTGCATCTGCCGTGTCCGCAGACCTCGGAGTCCCCCTCTATTCTCTCTTATGTTATTTACCTTCCGTACTTCTTTTATTAGACTCTGGTGTATAGAGATACTAGTTTACGTCTGTAGCTTGTGACTTATGATGTTTCGGATTTTGGGAGTACCGTGTATTACTAGAGTGTTGGTTATTGTACATGCCGAGCGGCATTGTTATCAGTTATTCAGTTATCTATTGAAGTTAGTTGTTAAGCTTTCCTTCCATTTTGTTATTTTCGCATTTTTGTTAGGCTAAACTAGTAGTAGAGACTAGGTGCCGTCATGACAACTTACGGAGGGAGAATTGGGTCGTGAGATCTTTATTGGGTAATAATAGAACCGATAAAAAAGATCATCGATGATGTTGTTAAGATAATATAGCGCTCAATATTATTAATATTAGTGAGGATCTTAAGCTCAAATATGTCATGAAATTTGGACAGAAAAATGATTGGCCAAATGAACAATACGCAATGAAAATTGGCTTCACCTGAAAAATGTGACGTTGAACAGATAGTCCCAACTCCTGAAAGTACAAAGCCAGTGAAGGTATAAATGTGTTCTTGTGCAAAGAAAAAAGGTCAAGTCGATAGACATAAAGACAACTTGTGTCACAAGAAGATTTGTAAATATCTTGGCATTGATTATATAGAGACATGTTCTCTTGTGGTGGATGTAGTAATTTTGGGTTTTAATTTGGCAATACATGAAAAACTTGATATGCGTATAATGAAAATCATTGAAGGATTTAACTTGTTCTGGAGCATATTAAGGTTTCCAAGAATTTATTAGATAAAGCTTCAAAAGTTCTTATACGGATTAAAACAATCAGGGCACATGTGATATAATTGCCTGAGTGAGTACCTATTGAAAGAAGTATACAAGAATGATTCAATTTGTCCTTGTGTCTTTATAAAAATATCTGGATCTGAATTTGTTATAATTGCCGTGTATGTTGATGATTTAAATATCATTGGAACTCCTGGGGAGCTTCCTAAAGAAGTAGACTGTTTAAAGAAAGAATTTGAAATGAAAGATCTTGGAAAGATAAAATTTTGTCTTGGTCTACAAATTGAGTATATGAAAGATGGAATTTTTGTCCATCAATCAGCATACACTGAAAAGTTTTTAAAACGATTCTATATGGATAAAGAACATCCATTGAGTACTCCGATGGTTGTGAGATCACTCGATATAAATAAAGATCCATTCCGATCTCATAAAAATAATGAAGAGTTTCTTGGTCTTGAAGTACCATATCTTAGTGCAATTGGTACACCAATGTATCTTGCTAACACTACAAGGTCTGACATAACTTTTCAGTTAATGTCTTAGCAAGTTATAACTATGCTCTTACAAGGAGACATTGGAATGAAATCAAACACATATTGTGGTATCTAAAAGGGACTACCGATATGGGCTTATTTTATAGCAATGATTGCAATCTCGATCTCGTTGGTTATGCCGATACTGGGTATTTATCTGACCCACACAAGGCTCGATCTCAAACAAGCTATGTGCTTACATGCGGAGGCACTGCCATATCTTGGCGATCAACTAAGCAATCAATCGTGGCTACTTCATCTAATCATGCTAAGATAATTGCTATTCATGAAGCAAGTCGAGAATGTATATGGTTGAGGTCTATAATACATCTTCGAGACAAATGTAGTTTGAGGTATGATAAACTACCCATAATTTTGTATGAAGACAATGCAACATGCATAGCTCAATTGAAGAGAGGATTCATAAAAGGAGATAGGACAAAGCACACTTCACCAAAGTTATTTTTCACACATGATCTTCAAAAGAATGGTGATATCAATATGCAACAGATTCGTTCAAGTGATAATATGGCTGATTTGTTCACAAATCTCTACCGATGTCAACCTTCAATAAACTAGCGTACAAGATTGGGATGCGAAGGCTCATGGATGTGAATTGATGCTCTCATCACGGGGAGTTAATACGTGTTATACTCTTTTTCCCTTACAAGGTTTTGTCCTACAGGGTTTCCCTTGCAAGGTTTTTAACGAGGCAACCAAAAGGCGTATTTCTAAATATGTGTACTCTTTTTCCTTCACTTGGATTTTTTTGCCATAGGGTTTTTTTCTAATAAGGTTTTAACGAGGCACATTATCTATGGATAACCAAGGGGGGAGTGTTATAAGAAAATTAAATTATGGTGGATGTCAACTCTTCTCCATTATCTCCATAACTCTCAATACTCTAATAATTATGGAGTTATGATTGTAACTCCATAACCTCCTCCATGATCTTACTTTCAAATGCTTAATGACATGTTCAATGATATATTTTGCAATAGTGATTCTTCACTTTGCATGCCTATATAAAGGCCTTGTAATAAATAGAAAAATATATACAATTGAAGAAGAAAATCTCTTCCATCTATCTATCTCCATTTCTTGTTCATATTTTATTAAATTATTTTTATTTCATAACAAATTTTAAATAAAGCGGGGCTTACCTTTTCAGAGAATTGATAGTCTTGCCGATAAATTGAGCGCCTACATGCAAAATGTTAGTGGAGGCCCCACTTTCTCAGCAAGTTTAATTCCAGGTATAAATACAGAGGCTACTAAAAGACTTAAATGCCCTTATGAAACAGGCATGTTGACGATAAGCTGTGTGTATTCCCTCTTCTAAGAAGTAGGAAAAAAATTAAGGAAAATTGACAGAACAAGTACCAATTGCAATTTAAAACGTGATATTTGAATAGTGACACTAAATAACAAAAGGCAAAACTAATATATTGATATGACAAGTACCGATCGTAATATATCACGCCACTAAATAAGTATTATCTCCCATTCATTTGATGTGGCAAAATTTGAATAGATACAAAAATAAAAATTAAAAAGCTTTTAAAATTTGTAATCTAAAGCAAGTTACAGAAATCTCATTAAAGGTAAAATTAAATCGCTACTAAATTTAAAAAGCTATCATTCTTTTTTAAACAGATTAAAAAATATATATTGCCCGAGGAAGTAATATATACATAAATCTAGCTGAAATTTCTGGACGTAATCTAGCATAAAAGATATCTTTTAAGAAAAGAAAAACTCACGTATATACCAACATATCAAAATAATTGATCAAATCATTCCTTTTCCGATTAAAAAATAGTATCGCAAGAATAGTGTAGGA
>AWOL01S0313390.1:0-11184 GCA_000715115.1 Nicotiana otophora | reverse complement strand
TTCTTGGATTTACGTCGACTAACTTACGGCATGATCTAAGGTACGCGAATATGGGTTGTAACAAGTTGATTCTTGAGGAGGCCCACAGTTCGCGATATTCCATTCATCCGGGTGCCACTATGATGTATCAGGATTTGAGGCAATACTACTGGTGGAGAATAATGAAGAAATATATAGCAGGGTTTGTGGCTCAGTGTTTGAACTGCCAGCAGGTGAAGCACGAGCATCAGAAGCCGGGCGGTTTTCTTCGGAGACTTGAGATTCTCGAGGGAAAGTGGGAGCATATTACCAATGATTTCATTGTTTGTTCCCACAAACTCTGAAGAAATTCGACACAATGTGGGTCATTGTGGATAGATTGACCAAGTCTTTTCACCTCATTCCAGTTGTGACTACCTATTATTTAGAGCAGCTAGCTCAGATCTATATCCATGAGATTGTTCGGCTTCATGGAGTGCCAGTGTCCATTATCTCCGATTGAAGCACCCAGTTCACATCACAAGTTTGGAGAGCAGTGCAGCGAGAGTTAGGTACACGAGTTTAGTTGAGTACAACATTCCACCCTAGACGGACAGAGAGTCCAAGTGCACCATTAATATATTTGAGGATATTCTACGCACATGTGTTATGGATTTCAGGTGTTCACGGGATCAGTTCTTACCGGTTGCAAAGTTTGCCTACAACAACAGCTACCAATCGAGTATTTAGATGGCTCCTTATGAGACTTTATATAGGAGGCGGTGTTATTCTCCAGTTGGTTGGTTTGAGCTGGGAGAGGCTAGGTTGTTGGGTACTGACTTGGTTCGAGATGCCTTGGGTAAAGTCAAGTTGATTTAGGATCGACTTCGTGCGGCATAGTCCAGACAGAACAATTATGCTGATAGGAAGGTTCGTGATGTTGCATATATGGTGGGTGAGAAGGTGTTACTCAGAGTTTCATCCATGAAGGGTGTGATGAGGTTCGGAAAGAAGGGCAAGTTGATCCCTCGATATATTAGTCTTTTTGAGGTGCTTGAGAGGATTGGAGATGTGGCCTATAGACTTGTATTGCCACCTAGACTATTGGGTGTTCACCCAGTGTTTCATGTTTCTATTCTCCGGAAGTACTGTGGCGATACGTCACATATTTTGAACTTCAGCACAGTTCAGTTAGATGGAGATTTGACTTATGATGTGGAGTCGGTGGCCATTTCGGATTGACAGGTTCTAAAGTTGAGATCAAAAAATATAGAATGAGTGAAAGTTTGTTGGAGAGTTCACCCAGTTGAGGAGGCTACTTGGGAGATGCGGAGCAGTTATCCACACCTATTTGAGACTTCAAGTATGATTCTAGACCCGTTCGAGGACGAACGTTTCTTTAAGACTGGGAGAATGTAACTACCCGGTTGGTCATTTTGTGTTTGTAACCCCGTTCACTTATTTATCACTCCTTCTATATCTATTTGTGGTTATGTGACTTGTCGGGCAGTTGGATTGGTTTCGGGGATGTTTCAGTGTGAATTGGGACACTTAGTTCCAAGGTTGGAAGTGTAAGTTGAAACTATTGATCGAAGTTTGACTTTTATTTAGACGACTCCGGAATGGAGTTTGGATAGTTCTGATAGCTTCGTATAGTGATTTTGGAGATAGGAGTTGGTCCGAATATTGAATTTTAGGTCTGTAGGTTGGTTTGAGGCTTTTTGGAGAAAGATGGAAATTAAAAAGTTTGGAAATTTGAGAGGTTTGACCAAGAGTTAACTTTGTTGATACCGGATTCAGATTTTGATTGGAGAGTTGGAATAGGTCCGTTGTGTCATTAGTGACTAGTGTGCAAAATTTGAGGTCATTCAGGGTTGATTTGATATGGTTCGGCATCAATTTTAAAAGTTTGAAGTTCATTAGTTTCATTTGGCTTGAATTTGGGTGTGATTCGTGATTTCAATGTTTTTGGATGTGATTTGAGGCTTCGACTAAGTTCTTACTATGTTATAGGACTTGTTGGTATATTTGGATGGGGTCCCGAGGGCCTCGGGTGTGATTCGGATCAAGTTCGACTTCATTTTGGTCTTAGAGGAACTGTTGAAATCTGTGCATCTAGTTTCCTTATTTGTGATCATGAAGAGAGAATCGCGATCGTGTAGGGTTATTTGGTGGCTGGTGGAAATTGTTCTTTGTGTTTGCGAGTTGAGGGACGCGTTATCGAATGTTGAGGAAGGTTGTTCATCGTAAATGCGAGATAGGTGACATGTTCATGCAGAAGGGAGGTAAGGCTCAGGGGTGGCAGGCATATGTTCTTCGTGGTCGCGAGACCTGGACCACGATCGAAGCTTTAGGATGTTTGACCATCGCATTCACGAGTAGACTGTCGCATTCGCATAAGAGGTTTTGATAGCTGGTATGATTTGTGCTTCATGAACGCAAGACATTTTCCACGCTCGCGAAGAGAAACACCTGGGCAGCAGGTTTATAATCCCATTTCGAGGGTTAGAGTTGTTATATCATATTTTGTTTTGTAGAGCTTGGATTTGGGCGATTGTTTAGGGGATTTTCTTGTCGTGGATCGAGGTATGTGTTTTTGAATCAATATTTTTCATTTATCATGATTCCATCATTGTTTTGTCATTTATTTGGTGATTTGGAGTAGAGAAATTGGGGATTTTTGTAGCAACGTTTCAAAAAAAAAATGGAGATTTGAAGGTCGATTTGAGGTCGAAATTGGATGATTTTGGTATGGTTGGACTCGTAATCGAAATGGTATTCGAAATTTATGTGCGGGCCTTGGGTTGAATTTTTGTGTTGACTTTTTTATTTTGATAAAGATTGAAACTTTATTTGAATGATAAAGATTGAAACTTTATTGGACACAATCGAAATAGTGTTCGAAGTTGTTTCCTATGACATTAATTGTTGATATTGAGTTGTTTGTGACTACATTCAAATCGTTTGGAGGTCGATACGCGTGGTAAGGTCTTGTTGGATTATTTATTCGTGCGTTTTGAGGTAAATAACACATCTAAACTTAGATTTGAGGGTATTTAATACTGAGAACTACGTTATTTGAACGATATTGGGGTGACGTATGCGCTAGGTGACGGGTGTGTGTGCGTGCACCGGTGTGTTCATCATTTGGGGAGGCCTTTAGGCTATTATTGGGCTTGTTTTGCTATCATATCTTGTTATTCCCGCATGTTCTCTACTTGTTTGGTTATTTGAATTGTGATACATGTTAGACATCATGTCTAGGCTAAGTTCTAACTATTTGAGACTTGATAGGTCTATTTTTGCTATTTTTGAGATTATATACCTTATTTGCACACATGTTCTCAGTCATGATACTATACCCGTGTATGATATCTCTGTCTCAATATTTCTTAATTGATTCCTCACATGTTGTTGATACCGCTTAAGGGTAACACTGTTAAACTTGGTATTTTGAGATGTGTTTATGTGAGACTTGACGGTAAATGATTGAGTTTGGGCCATAGAGCCGGTTTGGTATTGATTTTGAGGAGACGTGTACGTCATGTCCTTAATGGGCAAAGTGTTATTGTTTTGGGGCGACATGTGCACAAGGCCTCACTACTGGGCTGAATTATTATGATTAGCGCTTAGGCTGGATCCACCCCTCCGGAGCCTGATATGCTAGCAATGGGCACATGCCCAATACTTTATATTCGTGCTTGATGATGGGCAGTTATGCCAGGCACCCGTACAATGCTTAAATTGGAATATTTTTATGGATCCACCATGATACTATTTATTGGCATGTATACTTGACATGTATGTATAGAGATGTACTTTCCTCATGCTAACTCATAATTGACCTGGTTTATTTGTGTTGGGATTTAACTGTTATACTTGAAAGCATTTCTAAATATAAAAAAAGTCAGCAAGCGGAACATGATATCACTCAGCTATTATTTCTACGATTTATCCTTTATATTCTGAACTGCTACCGGTTATTGGTATTGGAATTTGAATATTGTTTTGAGTTTGTCACTGCTTTCAGCCCAAGGTTAGTGTTGTTACTTATTGAGTACATGGGGACAGTTGTACTCATAGTACACTCTACACTTCGTGTGCAGATCCAGGTACATCCGGTTGAGGTGATTTTTAGACTTGAGTTGTTGCCAGCTTTTGGGAGATTACGAGGTAGCTGCTATATCGTCCGCAGTCCTTGAAGTTCTCTTTCTGTTATCTCAATCTTTACTGTTCTTTTGTTCAGACAATTGTATTAGAGAGCTTTGCCTATATCTTGTTATTCAGTGCTAATGTACTCGTTGACACTAGATTTTGGGGTTGGTTGTAGCAGCATTATGGTTTTATTTTCAGATACTTTATGATATTTTTCCGCTTTTGAATTATTAGACAATGTTTATTTGTTTTCATTTATCATGCGACTATTGTCTTACCTAGCGGGTTGGGTTAGGTGCCATCATGACTTGCGAATTTTGGGTCATGATATTTTTGAAATTTTCAGAACCAAGGCACGTGGACTCGGGGATTGACTTTGTTGACTTTTTGTGTGGAGATGAGAATTGTTTCTAATTGTTAAACTACGAGTCTTTGAGTATATTATGATTGATTTGCACGCTCTTTGACTATTTCGGACCGTTTGGCTTTGGTTTGTGGTGTTAGAGAGGCGTTAGAGCCGTTTACCGAGCGAGGTAAGTCTCCTTTCTAACCTTGTATGGGTAATTTACCCCGTAGGTGTTATACTTGTTATGTGCTACATGTTCTAGGGGCTTCGCACGTATGATGTGAGAAGTGTTCGTGCGTATGTTAGAATTCCTGATTAGGACCGGGTGGAATAAGACTCACGCCATGCCTTAATTGTAATATTTGAGTTATTCTTGCCTGTTTAAATGCTTTAATTTACATTTTTGCCTGAGACTGGACTTGCCTAAAGCATTAGATTGCTATTTTAGATACTTGACGAGCTACCTGATTAGCAGTAGAAATTGTACTTCACTATTCCTATGGGATCGGACTGAATACCTCAGCAGTACTATTATGGACCGGGCCATACGACCTCTGAAGTATTATGTGATGAATCTATGGTTCGCACCGGTCGACCTTCGGTAGTGTACACGATAATGGGATCAGACCATAACGGTAGGAAAATGTGCCATTACTCTTTCGGGATCGTGTTACATCCCATGTTTTCGTACGTAGAAGTACGCCAAAAGTAAATTGATATAAGCTCGGAAATGAGATGTTACCGTCCGCATTTTCGTTTTGTCGTAAGCTAATCACGTAAGTTTGGAAATGAGATTATTTTGAGATTATAAGCATTATGATATTTCAAACAAGTAATAAGTAAATTCGTAAAGGTGAAAGGGTAAGCGAATCGAAGAAAACGAGTTACGTCAAAGTTTGACATGTTGGGATAAAATATGGCCCGAGCTAAAATCCCCCGATATTTATGGACTAGTGCTATACAAGGTACCACATGACCATGATAGTAGGATGTATAAGGTATGTGAGAAGTGAGTAGTATTTTATGTAAGTAAAAATAATTCTTAATTATGTAGGTAATTAATTAATTATTGGGTAATGGGACATTACCTAGTTAATTAATAATTAGTGGTTGATTAATTGAAGTCTTTGGATAAAGATTGGACACAAAATGTGGCAGCCACATAAAACTACATTAAGTGACTCATGTATTATGTAGCAAGGTGTCCATTAAGTGATTTTTGACTCATGTATTATGTAGCAAGGTGTCCATTAAGTGATTCACCCCTCTTTAATCTTCTGAACGAGATTTGCATACAAATCTTCACTTTAGCACATGCAAGCTAATGCTTGCTTACCCCCCTTGAGATTAGGAGCTACAAGCATAATTGTAGAACAAAGTTAAGCCAAATTTGACAATAGTAGGAGCTGGTATATTGTCAAAACCGTGTATAATTGCATACAAATCGTATATGTGATTTGCTACAATCAAATCTCATACAAGACTACTTAATATTTAGCAACGTGGGATTTTGCGATTCTAAGGAAGTACGGTGCAACCGTTTTCAAGAATATCATACGGATTTTTCCCTACTTCGATCTGCCGTTATGTGTTCTTCGCAAAAGACGTGTGTTAGAGAGATTTTATAGAGAATCAGCTCAGGTATGTTAAGGCTATCCCTTCTTTTGTTTTGACATGATCTATACGATACAAATGAAACGAGTAAATGCACAACTTCCATAAATGACTCTATTCATAGAAGTATTAGAGGTGTCTATGTTCTTGAATTCCCATATGTCTTATTATTCTATCGTTTGTTCATGGGTCTCAAAAAATACGTAAGTTGATAAAGTTTGTTTCATGATATTAATCAGAGGTATAATGGTCTATCGTCTGTTCATGATATTATTCTATTGTCTGTTCATGAGAGATTTTATTGACGTACTTCTCATGCACTGCATTCATTTATACATGTACATTGACCCATGACCAGACGACATTATGTATGTATGTATATGGGATATGGGAAAAGGTTACGGCATTATATACGCACCCCGACCTGATCAGCTGATATACGTTTATAATTTGCCTACAGTGGCCGAGATGATATGATGGGATGCCCTCAGAGGCTTGATGATGTTATGAACACATGTACCTATGCACGCCATGACATTCATACGCATATGCATGACAGTATAAGTATTGCATGATTTACAGAGTTATTCAGACTTACAGGTTGAGTCACTTACTCTATATTTCTTCCATGTATTTTGTATACTTATTTATGTGCCTTACATACTCGGTAAATAATTCGTACTGACGTCCCTTTGCCCGGGGACACTGTGTTTCATGCCCGCAGGTCCCGATAGATAGGTCGGGCACCCTCCAAGTAGGCTACTAGTTCAGCGGAAGATGTTGGTGCGCTCCATTTGCTCTGGAGTTGTTTGTTTGGTTAGTATGATTTAGACATATATTAATTGGTATGTTGGGGTGTTGTCTCGTCCTTATGACGTTTATGGACTCTTATAGGCTTGTAGATATATGTCATGTATATGAAATATTGTATGGCCTTATCGGCCTATGTTCAGTGTACAAATGATTATTTTGGCCATATAGGCTCGTACGCCATACATATAAGTTCATATTACATGTTGGGTCATCCAATGTCGAGTATTTCCCCATGTTTTATTCTACTTATCTCACGATTGCCTCTCTAGCTCATTTACCTATGATATTATGATATGAAGATACGTTACGTTGGTACTCAGTTGAGTAAGGTACCGGGTGCCCGTTGCGGCCCATCGATTTGGGTCGTGACAAAAGTGGTATCAGAGCAGTTCTGTCCTAGGGAGTCTACAAGTCGTGTCTAGTAGAGTCTTGTTTATGTGTGTGTCGTGCACCACACTTATAAGCAGGAGGCTACAGGGCATTTAGGACTGTCACTCTTTCTTCTTGCTCTAGATCGTGTGGTAGAGCTCACTTATAAGAATTCACATTCCTAAATTCTATTATATTCGTAATACAACAATGCCTAAATCTAGAAATATGGTTGGTAAGGGATTGAATACGGTTGTGTAAGAGTTGGGTAAGAGGAACTCGATTTTTGCATCATGCTTATGATGATTAAATGTGAGGTCTTCAGCAGATCTTGTGGGTATTAAGACGTGTAAGCTTCTTGATAAGGAGCCTTAAGGTAAGAATGTCGATCCACCCCTATGGCGAAGGGCAACGAGAGATTTAGAAGATAGATAGAAGTTTCAATAAGTAAAGGAAGCAAGGTGAGGAAGGGTACGAGGTGCCCAGTTAATGAAGATTATCAGTATTTACAATTTGGCAAGGGAATATAAGCATTTTGAGTTACCTTCAATAGTAACAGAGGCATGTACAATTGGTCACACCCATTCCAGTTATGCCCTATGGGGGTCAACAAAAGTAGTATAAGAGAAGGACGAGATATCAGGATCTGGCTGAGGTTAGAGTAACCCAAAATGATGGATGAATCCTTTTTGAGTTACAAAGGGTATTACAAAGGTGCTAATAGATCTCCTTGTGAGACACCCAGATGGTGCACTCTAAAATAGTATAGCTAGATATGAGCACTACAAAGATAGGCATTGGAAGCCTTGAAGGGATAAATATTACCTTAGTGTGTCTCCCGTCCCTAGTAGAGGGAGAACGTTAAGCAACCTAAAGAGCCACTGGACGGAGCAAAGGGGAGCAAAAAGCAAAAGAATGTCTTGTTGAAGTTTTCAGAATAAAGTGATAGACATAAATGTTAGTGAAAAATAAGAAGAGAGTCAATAAAGTATTATGAGTAAGATATGATACATGGATGACAATGGTAGATAAAAAAATTGACAGTATTACATAGTCTATAATCAAGTGAAGGAAAAGACGGGAGGTGACAGGCCTTGAGACAACAAAAGAACATAGGCCATAAAGTCATGTCCTCATTTAGAAAAAAAAACTGTTCATGACTCTAACGTGATTACCAAAGGAAACGTTAGACCCGGAGTAATAGAAATCAGTATGGACTGGTGAACAAGGTAAACTAAACATGAATTAGGGATTGAGTGATTTGATAATGATCGACATCATGAGAATTTCAGATTTCATTTCGGCAATAACAGAATAGACAACAGAAGAAGTTTTATGAGACATTCAGAGAATGGTCATTCAGGAAGACGCTTCCCTAAAGCAAGCATTATGAGCAAAGTTAAGCTTAAGGGACTGTATGTGCCAGTTATACTAAGTGTCACCCTCGCGAGTAAGGAATTCTATTATCCTTGGTACAGAAGGATTACCGCAAGGAGAGTAAGGGTCATCAACGATGTGAAAAGACGGCAAAAATGAAGAGGTAAAACATCTATTCGTAGATCATTGTAGCATTAAATCTTAGTACTCCCCTAAATGGGGGGAATATGGAGTGATGTGGCATTAAGTCAGAATTAAGTGGTTCTAGTAACTATGGACTGGTAAAGGAAGAATACGATAAAAATGAGAAAGGGATGAGATTGCACTTACTCAAATCCTACTGATATGCTACGAATCTAGAACATTATGCGAACACGACGTTAAGGAGAGGAAGTAAGGGTTCCTGCCCGAGATGTTATTGATAGATAAAGAGCCAGTGCGGGACGTAAGTTAAGACAAAGGAAATGATCCAAGAAAGATTATGCAGAATATTGATATGAATGGGTCAACGATTAGTTAGTAGTTGATTCAGGAAGAGCCTAGTTATGGGTAGATAAGAGGATACAGACAAATCAATAGACCGTGCAAGATAAACAAGAGTGACCCCCCAAACATGGGGAATTCAGTCTCGCAAATATGACATCATGAATCCTTGAGAAATATTCAGATAGGAGTTGGGGTAGTTAAAGATGCCATATGAGTATTACAGAAATAAAAGAGAATGCCACCGGGAAGACTGTCAAAATATCAAGCAACCTTACAAGCACAAGGGAGTGGAGGTATGTAACTACGAATAATTATAGGCAAGGAAGGACACAAAAAATTCTATCGGGAATGCAATATAATAAGCTCGTAGCTTTACAAGAGCCAGAAGGTCTCCCTAAGTATTACAACGAAAGACTAGCTGATGAAATAAGGAAGAAGGCTTCAATCTAAGCACAGTGACCCTAGAGGAAATGGTCATGTAACAATAGTCTCACAAGAAAATTGTATGCACTCCAAAAGAAAGTGGCACCAACTGTGGCCAATGAACGGGGAGAAAATCGAAGGTAATATTCGAGACTATATGAGTTGCACAAACATTTTGGCAGGCGTGGGAACTAGTATAAGTTAAGTGTGCATGCAATAAGGGGGCGGAAAGACCAGGAAAAGTAATTGCATACGTTTAAAGAAAGCTGAGATGGAACGAAAGGAATTATTCGATCAATGATCCAGAGTTAGTACATTATGAATACATTCAAGATTTTGGAGTATTATCCATGCAAGATATATGTTTACAATCATATAGCCGTAGAAGATTCCGGTATAAGTTAAAAGAAAAACAAATTGAGTCCCCGTCATAGACAAAGGATTGAATTGTTAGAAGATTGTATCATGGATATTCCACAGCACCCATGAAAGGCTAAAGTAATAACTAATTCCATGAGTCGTAGATAGGAAAATAGCTTAAGCCTACATAAAGGCTTATCAGAAAGAGGAGGAAATTAAAGAGCTACATCAACAAAGTAAATCAAAAATCTGATCGTTGGACCTAGAAAATTATAGACCTCGTGATTGAGAACATTGCGGGATTACCTCTTAGATATCAGAGGTACATGAGAGATAGTACAATAGCCATATTCTATAATAGCTCTACGATAAAGCCAGTTAGAAAAAGTACCAGCCTCTTAAGAAGTCAGTATGAAGCTCTCACTGAATTTTGTATGCCCCAGAGGTACAAGTAATATTATAGAGCTTCAAGTTGTGGACGTGAATTATACCTATGTGAAAGGGAGTTCATGAAAGAGATAGAAGATACGATGCAAGATTTTAAGGTAAGAAAGGTAAAGGTGAACAACGTACGAAATACTCAAATGCAGAAGGTTGTGAGTAGTCCATACAACGGATAAAAGGCTAGAAGCGCGGGGATTCAGTATCCAGGAATGATAGCAGCGTCGTCAGTGGCATACCTTCCAGCCTATGGTTTCTAAGTACCGAAAGGTCTAATTAAGAAAGTAAAGAAGAGTTAAAGACGACGTAATATATCACTTGATGTTCCAGAAAAGCATAAGGAAATCGGTCGCAAGCTAATTATGGTAGAGCGACAAAGGTTTACAAGACATGAGCAAGGATAAGGAAATGCGAGTAAGGAGGTAACGAAAATGGATAAGTCCTCAGGATTAAGCCCATGAAAACAAGAAGAGCTGATGGTTTCTCGAAGTTATAAAAAGCTCAGTATAGCCTGAATAAATCAAAGGAGTCTAAGACTAGTAGTATTTAGAAGAGATGGAATGCTGCCCTGGTAGCAGAATGAGGATGTAATTATGATAAATAAAGGATGATGTTTGGGCCTTCGCTTGAGTAAGGATTTGAAGAACAAAAATAAAGGAAGGGGATCTCATGAATTGTATAGGATTCAAATACCCACGTAAGATGAATCACATTGGGATGCTATGAAATACGGTTATGAAAGCTTGGTATTTCCCCAGGTGGATCAGTCTAATCATTTTAGATATTCCCCGATGCAACGTAAGCCCTAGTGGTAAGGTATGACGTAAGAAGTTTCAAGTTAT
>AWOL01S0313168.1:0-10188 GCA_000715115.1 Nicotiana otophora | reverse complement strand
TAGGAATAAAATAAATTTCAAATTAAGTTAGGTTAATATACCTGGGTTATTAAGAAATCCATAGGAAATGTTCTCAACAACTTGAATCTTGGTTCCTCTCTCTCTGAGAGAGAGAGAGAGAGAGAGAGAGAGAGAGAATTCAACAAAGACTTTCTATTCAATTGGGTCTCCAATTTCTTTAATTATTGATATAGTATATGGTTGATAAGCATTAGTAATGGAAAGGAAATTGGGAGATTTGGACACGGTAATTGACAGGTTGTCATATGCAGTGAGGAGATGGACTTGTCAGGTTTGTTTGACTTTCTATTCTTTGGAAGAGCTTTTCGTTGAATATTAATCAGTGGGCCCTTAAGGGTATTATTGTAACTTGCTACATTTTTAGCTTACATGGCAAAAGTCTTCCCTCATTTATTAAACTTTGTGTCCGTCAAATGGATTCACATAAATTGAAACTGATGGAGTATAATAGATATATACACTTTAGAATTTTCTGGAAAGGCAGACGTTATGAAATAATAAGAAAAAATCTCTCTTTTCCTTCTCGATTTAGGGTTTCTCTGCTTTAATTTCTCTCAATTGGCTCTAATAATGGAGTCTAACATGGTATCAGAGCTTTGCAATCTATCCGTCTTGCTCAGAGCTTTCGTTCGATGGTAGCCGTCGAGTTTGGTTTAGTGGTTTTGATTCGGAACGGAGATGTTCAGTCGGTACAATTTGGGGACTTCTTCGAGGTTTTCTTTTGTTTCTCCTCTTAAAAGACCTTAGCTTCTTCAGGTGTGCGAAGAAGGAGGGTAAAAACTCTGTCTTTCATCTGCATATCAACATCTAAGTGTGATTAGGGTTTCTTCTGTTCACTCCCGTGTGTGATATAATGATATCTGTATTATATTGTTCATCTGCGACTTGTTACTTTGCAAAATTGTTATTACATTTGAATATGGGGAGTCCTTCGTCTGTTACTGATGGATTTGTCGAGTTCACTTTAGACTCATCTCACCCGCTCTATGTGCATCCATTTGATAGCCCTGGTAGTCAATTGGTTGTTATCCCTTTCAATAGGACTGGCTTTGTTCACTGGCGTAGTAGTATACTCACTTCATTGTCTGCTAAAAACAAACTAGGGTTAGATACTAGTAAAGTTTCACAACCTCCACCTAATTTCCCCTATTACCCTTTCTGAGAACGATGTAATGATATGGTAAAGGCTTGGATCCAATTCATTGACTAGGGAGATAGCAGTGAGTGTTATGTGTCTCAATATTGCTAGGGAAGTGTGGAGTGATATAAATGAAAGATTTGGGCAATCTAATGGATCCAAATATATTCATATCCAAAGGGAAATCAGTTCTACCTCACAAGTATCTTCTAATATTGCCACCTATTTGACTAGAATAAGGGCCCTCTATGATGAATTGGATTTTGCCTATGTTGGTCCTACCTGTTCTAGTAGGGCCTTACCCAAGTTTATTGAAGATCAATACCTCTTTCAATTCCTAAGTGGATTAAATGAGTCATACTCCACTGTGAAGAATAGTATCATGCTCATGTTTACACTCTCTTCTGTTAATAAACCAAATTCTCTGTTCCAATATGATAAGAGTCAAAAGTAGAATCAGCCTCCAACCTTGGGTTTTTCTGTTTATTTAGCATCCTTCTCTGCTACTCTATCTAATTCCAACCATCCAGTCAATCACCAACAAAATGCAAGATCTTTTAATCTAATGATCAACTTTATATAATGACCCGATCGGTCATTTTGACTATTGCAATCCCGTTCCCCCATTTACTGCTCAAATTGTGAATTGCAGTTGTTATTTGGCTTGCCGGGGTAATTGGTTTGGGTTCGGTGAGGTTTTGAAATGATTTGGAGCGCTTAGTTCAAGGTTTAGAATTTAAGTTGAAAAGGTTAACCGGATGTTAACTTATGTGTAACGACCCCGGAGAAATTTTGCTAAGGAAATTAAGATTTGGTGGTACCGAGGTAGATCAATTAGTACAAAGATTATAGGGCTCAGACTTTTTGGGTTGAACAATGCACTAATGTGTAAAGGAAAATTTTGTCGTAATTGGTCATTTCTGCGACCACTATGCAGTCGCAGGATCACTCTGCGGACCGCATAATGGTCGCAAAGTGGATCAGGAGATGGGCAAGATTGAGGAAAATCTGCGGTGCACTATGCGACCGCAGACCTATTTTACGGTGCATTATGCGACCGCAGACCAAGTATGTGGGCCACATAATGACCGCAGACCGAGTCAGTAACGCCCAGCTTTGGAGGCCAAATTATGCGGCCGGTATGTGGACCGCATACATGTTATGCGATCGCATAACTGCGTTGGAGCTTTCATTCTTTCTAATTATTTACCCGATCCAACTTCAATTTATAGCCCTTGAAGCTCATTTTTTAGCCAAAATCTGATATTTGAGAGAGAGGTGAGAGCATTTTAGAGAGAGAAAGTGAAGATTTAGTGATTTATCCATTAATTCTTGTTCAAGGTTTGAAGATTAAGATGGTTGATTAATAGTATGATTCTTGGGTGTAGAGTATCGTATATACATACCAATAAGGTTGTGGAAAGATTGTTAAGTTCAAATGCGTAAGGATTGGGTTGAAAATGGTAGAAATCTTCATAGACTTTAATTGAAGATTTGAGGGTCGAGTTGTTGTCGAATTTTGGTAAAATTTATATGGTTGGACTCGTGGTTGGATGGTCGTTCATATTCTGTCACTTTTGTCGGGTTCCGAGACGTGGGCCCTACGGGCGATGTTTGAGTTAATTTCGGATTTTATTGAAAAAATTAGTATTTCCTTATGGAATTAATTATAATAATTTATATTGACTGATTCGAATTAATTATGGCTAGATACGAGATTTTCGGAGACCAATTCTCGTGGCAAGGGCATAGAGGAATAAATAATTACACTGGTTGAGGTAAGTAACAATTATAAATCTGGTCCCGAGGATATGAAACCTCGGATTTTGGTATCACGTTATTATTTTGGAGGTGGCGCACATGATAGGTGACGGACGTGTGAGCGTGCAGCGAGGGGATTGTGACTTGGTCCGTCCCGAAAAACTGTAAAATTAAATAATTTATTGTTAGCTATATGATCTCTATGTATTGAAGAAATTTGACTATAAATCATGTTAGAAACCATGCTTAGGCTATGTTATAGTACTGTTGAAACCCATAGAGGTCGCGTACTTGTTGAATTATTTTCTAATTGATGTCTTGTACTCAGTCATAATTTTTCTTACGTATTATACCTCAGTCTTTCTGGATATTTGTTGATATACTATGTTATCTTTGTTTGGGCTGATCTTTGTGATTTCTGAGAGCCCGAGAGACTTGAGAGGTTGAGTACTGAGTAAAGTCGAGGGCCTGTAAGTGAGGTAAGGATATTATGGCACGTGAGTTGTCCGTGCAACACGTGAGTTTTCAGTGCAGATTATGGCGCTTGGGCTGTAGGAGCCCCTCCGGAGTTTGTACACTGCTCCAGTGAGCGCGGGTACCCATTGAGTGTGAGTGCTGAAGGCTGAGAGCGGAGTGGTTGAGTTATTGTGATAAGTTGAGTGACTGTTGCCTGAGAGGCTGTACTTGCTTTACATTTGTTGTTGCACTTGGTTGCTATCTATCATTGTTATAAAATCTCTGAAAGAATTTATATCCGGATTACTTGGAATTGAACTGTATAAAATTGATTTGACTTAAACTGCTGGATTTGAAAGCATGTCTATTCTCTGCTGGAACTACTGAAAGTGATATATGACTGTGTAGCTCGTCATTATCTTCAGTTCCTTAGTTATTATTGTTACTTTCTAAGTTGGTTGTACTCATACTACCACCTGTACTTCGTGTGCAGATCCAGGTATTCCTGAACATAGCGAGTATTGATCATTTCGTGCAGTTGACTTTCAGAAGATTTTGAGATAGCTGCCGTGTTCCGTAGACCCTGTCTCTCCTTCTCTATCTCCTTGTTTACTGTATTTGGTCTCAGACTATTATAGACCGTATTTTTCAGACTTGTACTCACATTAGATGCTCATGTACTCAGTGACACTAGATTTTGGGAGTGTTGTATCGGAAATTGCTAGATCTTTGGTATTGTATTAAATGTTACGTTTTTAAATTTAAAGAAAAACGTGGGTTATTGATGCTGTCGGCTTGCCTAGTACTGATATGGGCATCATCACGACAGGTTAGGATTTTGGGTCGTGATTCTTTAACCCAAAAAGGAACTCATCCTCTGTGTCCTGAAAATACTGGAAAACTCCTGGTCACACAGTAGATAAATGTTATAGGCTTCATGGTTTTTCTAGTGACTTCAAATTCACCAAAACTAAGAGATATGCTTCTTGAGCTCATGTAGAAGAAGCTACTGCTGATATGGGTCATGCAATCAAATCTAGTGAAACCATAACCTATGGTTTCAGCAAAGAACAATATCAACACCTCATGTCTTTGTTTCAGCAGGCTCACATCTCTCATGGCATACATTATTCAACCTCTGGTGACAATGTTGCTTATGCCAACTTTGCAGATGTATGTCATCTACCCGTAAATGAATTCTCTATAGTTAATCTTGCAGTACATTGTTTGTCTTCTCAGTTAGGAAAAATACCTTGGATACTAGATTCAGGTGCAACCAATCATATGACCTTCAATAAACAATTCTCACACAATTTACAATCTTTACCTAAACCTTACTTAATAACCCTACCAAATGGCTATAAAGTCAAATTAATATCTACTTGTTTATTACAACTTAGAACAAACATTGTTTTGCACAATACTCTTTTATTTCCTTCATTTCAATTCAACCTTACCAACTTCTTTTTCAATTACAATGCTTAGAATTATTTAGCAGTCATTCTTGTTTTTATAGGGCCCTTCTCTGAGAAGATCATTGAAAATTGGTAGGGCTTCTCATGGGTTGTACTTTCTGCTCCCTGGTATGCCTGAGTATTCACCTTTTGTTTCTGTTATTTCTTCTCGTAATGCATGTAATGTTTCTAATTTTGTTTCCCATTTCCCTAGTCCCTCTTGTACTTCTTTCACTAGTATTAATAAAATGGAATTATTTTGGCATCAGAGATTGGGTAACATGCCTTTTAGCTGACATAGTTCCTTCTAAGCAGTCTTTCTCCTGTCATATTTGCCCTATGGCTAGGTAACAGAGACTTCCTTTTTCGAAAACTCATATCAAGTCTACTTCTTTTTTCCAATTGGTTCACCTAGATCTCTGGGGGGCCAATCACACCAAGACATACAATGGTTTTAGATACTTCCTCACCATTTTTTATGACTTTTCTAGAGTGACCTAAACCCATATTTTATCATGTAAAAGCAATTCATTTTCAATTATTAAAGCTTTCACCAAAATGGTCCAAAATCATTTTCACTCTTATGTTCAAACATTTAGAGCTGACAATGCTTTTGAACTAGGTGGTAGTTCTGAAGCAAAGACATTCTTCTCTAAAAATGGGATACTTCACCAAACCACTATTTTTCATACCCCACAACAGAATGGGCTGGTGAGAGAAAACATAAACATTTATTGGAGACCTCTACAACCTTGCTTTATCAATCCCATCTTCCTGTCAAGTATTGGGGTGAATGTGCCTTGACTTCCACTTATATAATCAATAGAATGTCCTCTTCTGTCTTGGGAAATATTTCTCATTTTCAAAGATTACATGGTGTCTCCCCTTATTATGACCATCTTAAAGATTTTGGATGCCTCTGCAATGCTGCTACTCCTAAACCTAGCAGAGATAAATTCTAATCTAGGGCAATCAAATGTGTTTTCCCGGGGTATCTATGTGGTAAAAAAGTGTTACAAGTTTCTTAATCACACCAATCATTCTATTCTTTTCTCCAAATATATGGCCTTTCATGAGCGTATCTTTTCTTACTCTTCACCTTCTGTCCTTGACCTCCTTTTCCTCGTATTCCTTTTGTGGATAGTGTCTCCTCATCCCCCTCCCTCTGTACCTTCTCCTCCCTTTTTTGCACCTTCTCATGTTCCTCATATTTCTCCTTCTTCACATCCATCTGATTTACCTCCTTCTGACTCTCCTACTTCCTTATCTGAATTTCCTACCATTACCCTTTTTCCATCTTCTCCTCCACTTAGAAAGTCTAGTTGGGTCTGTCATATTCCACCTTATCTTAAGGACTATGTTTGCTCTTCTGCCCTTTCCAACCCTGTATCTGGGATCTCCACGGTTTCCCCTACTGAGCTATGCAAGAACCTTTTTTTTACCAGCAGGCTGCCTCTCATCCTGTTTAGCAAGATGTATGCTACAGAAATTTCAGGCCCTAGAGGCAAACCATACTTCGGAGATTATTCCCCTTCCTCCTTAAAAGAAGCTCATCCCCAGTAAATGGGTGTATAAAATTAAACAAAAGTCTGATGGCTCAATTGAAAGGTACAAAGCGAGGTTAGTTATTAGAGGTGACACTCAAAATGTGGGTATTTATTATACTGAGACTTTCTCTCATGTTGTTAAGTTCACCACCATCAAGTGTCTTCTTTCTCTTTCTGCCAAGAGGGATTGGACTGTGTATCAACTTGATATAAATAATGCTTTTCTTCATAGTGACCTTCATGAAGAGGTCTACATGAAACTTTCACCTGGTCTTCAGATTTCTTCTTTTGTGGCTTCTGTTTCTTCTCCCTTAGTTTGCAATTTAAACAAGTCTCTTTATGGCCTCAAACAGGCTTCCAGACAATGGTTTTCCTAACTGCCTGAAGCTCTGCTCTCAAGAGGCTACACTTCAAGTGAGAATGATTATTCCTTCTTCACCAGATCTTCTAATACTTCTTTGGCATTCCTAGTTGTATATGTCGATGATATATTACTTGCTGGAGATGATATAGCTGAGCTTGACAGTCTGAAGTCTTTCTTGGACTCTCAGTTTAAGATTAAAGACCTAGGGTTTGTCCATTATTTTTTGGGCCTGGAAATTATCAAGAATGGTCAGGGATATTTGGTCAGTCAACACAAGCTTGCTTCTGACCTCTTGGATGAATTCAATTGCCATCATTTATCTTCTGTAGTGACTCATATTAAATCTTCTGCCAAACTCACTTCTGACATGGGCCAGCCCTTACTGATCCCAGCCTTTGCCGAAGACTTGTGCGGAAACTCAACTTTTTACAGCACACTAGACCAGACATTGCCTTTTCTGTTCAACACTTCAGTCAATTCCTTCAGACTCCTTAGTTTCCCCATATGTTAGCTGTTATTCATGTTCTTGGGTATTTGTTGAATGATCCTGGCAAAGTATTCTATTATCCAGGTCCCCTGATACATCTCTTTCAGCATACTCTGATTATGATTGGGATGTGCATAGTCTCACAAGTTAATCACTAGTTTTTTATTAGTTTTGGTGGGTGCCCTATTTCTTGGAAGTACAAGAAGCAGCCTACCATATCCCCTTCCTCTGTTGAAGCTGAGTACAGAGCTTTGAGGAAAGTTGTGGCTGAAATTTCCTAGTTAGTTCGTTTATTTGGTGACTTTGGTTTGACCTTCACTTCTCATATTCAGGTGTTCTGTGACAGCTAGGCTACCCCACACATTGCCAAAATCCTGTTTTCCACGAGAGAAAAAAGTATATTGACATTGACTGTCATTTTGTTAGAGATTATTTGTAGTCTCGATTGATTTCTCTTCACCATATTCCTTCTGCCGACCAGCCTGCTGATATTTTGATTAAGTCTCTTGAGAGCATCTTCAGTATCACTTGCTTGGCAAGCTTGGAGTGGCTTCCCCCTCCAACTTGAGGGGGGGTGTTGGGCTGCCTCACTTCTTAGACAAAAGCCCATTAGTGTAGTAGTTTTATTTTTATAAAAACATTATTTGGGCCCAATTGTATAGTTCCCGTCCCAGTCCAAAGGTGTAAACAAGTGTAATAAATATATACACTTTACAATTTTCTGGAAAGGCACACGTTATGAATAATAAGAAAATATCTCTCTTCTCTCTTTTCCCTCCCGATTTGGGATTTTTCTGCTTTAATTTCTCTCAATCGACCCCAATATTGGAGTCTAACACCTTGCAGATATAACAGATGTAACATGAAACACACGCATACCGATGTTTACTTATCCTCGCCGGGGGAATGTGCTATTCCTTTCAAAGTCATCACCATATAGTCATCACTCACGAATTAGTTGTAGACTCGTAAACAAGACGGCTGAGATTGCACAAGTTTACTTGGACTTTGTATCTACGGATTTGGGTCGAATGAGAGTTTGGTCGTTCAACCCATTATATATTGTCTTTGGTGATAAAGGGCGAAGTTAACTAGTAGTCACTTTTATGTTTGCTATTTAAAATATATTTAAAAATTAGTCAATTTACCCAAACTTGAGGATTAAGTATCCTGAAAATTTGTATCATGAATTCTTGAGCTGCTAATAGGAATTCAGGATTTAGTGTCCTAACTATTTTGAGCTGCTAATTTGAAATTCAGGTCTAACTGATAATTTAAAATTTAGCACATAAGATTCAAATTTCCTGACACGATTTTTGAACTTTGGGACACAATGTCCTAAAGTTTAGGTGAATTAGCTAATCATTAAATACGTTGTAAACTGTGAATATATTATAAATAACATACTTAAAAGTGGGTACCTTGTGTCATTTGGTTTAAGCCCAATTATATTGTAGCAAGTGATACATTACCATTCTTTAACAAGTGTGATAGACGGGAGAATCAGAAATAGCCAGATTTACAAGTGGTCATTCAAAAATAGCCACAGTTTTAAAAGTAATCGAAATTTAGCCATTTTTCATGTAAAGATAAATCTGAACGAAAACACTGTTCAAAATCCAAAAAATACTCCAGCATAATATACTAGAATTCCAGTATAATATATTGGAGTTCCAGCAAAGTATACCAGTCCAGTATATTATGCTGGAAGTTCATACACAGGTGCTCGAATCTCCAGTATATTATGTTGGAACTTTCCGCGTGTTAGAGTTTCAGCATAATATGCTAGAAGTTCATACACAAGTGCACCGAACTCCAGTATATTATGCTGGACCGGTCTCTGTTGTAGTAAAATAGTGACTATTTTTCAATGACTTGGCTAACGCTGACTATTTTTGAATGACCAGTCCGAAAACTGGCTAGTCCGTGCTATTTTTACGTGATAGACGGTAGTGCATGTCCGTTTTGCGGTAAACTGAANGAAGTTCATACACAGGTGCACCGAACTCCAGTATATTATGCTGGACCGGTCTCTGTTGTAGTAAAATAGTGACTATTTTTCAATGACTTGGCTAACGCTGACTATTTTTGAATGACCAGTCCGAAAACTGGCTAGTCCGTGCTATTTTTACGTGATAGACGGTAGTGCATGTCCGTTTTGCGGTAAACTGAAGTGAAGGCGCTAAAGGGAGTCAAAGGGCCCAAAAAGTTACATTTCATTTCCATGCTTGGATCCACTTAAATCTAAAAGTAATTTTAATTATATATACAGTCGAAATAGATTTCGGCCTTAGCACGTCCGATCGAGTTAGAACGATGATCTATAGAAGTAAGATCCCGAAGGTGGAATCAATTAACCTCGAACCCGGGGAGGCCGATCTGTGTCGAGTTTGATATCATTATCAAGCTCGAATCAAAATCGAACCATGATGCAGAGTAGATCTATCGTGCTGATAATCTAGAGACCAATCAACATTGATCTCGAATCAATTCGAGGGCTCAAGCCAGGATTGGGCTCGAACCAAGATCACGAGCTCGAGTCGAAATCAAGCTCAAACCAAAATCGAGGGTTCTAAGTAAGATCGATCTCGCAGACAAAAGCCGTTGCAATCTCACTAGAGAGAATCTTGACAGAAATTGTGGAAAAGCTGACTTATCATGGGTCTCCCACTGAATGCTTATTTTATTATGGTTAAAGCCAAATCCCTCTACTATAAAAGGGCTTGGTTACCATTTCTGCAAGACAAGTTTTTCTAAGGCTTACGCTGTAATAAAAGCACTATATTCTTCTACAGTAAAGAATCGTTCTTTCAGATTTCTTAGATTGATTCTATTTGTTGAATCCTAAGATTCATTGTTCGTGACAACCTTATCTATTTCGCATTCTCTACAATCTATATTTATCATTACATTTTGTGTTAAGTTACGCCACATATCCTCGGAACTGCGTATAAATTCAA
>AWOL01S0313093.1:0-14750 GCA_000715115.1 Nicotiana otophora | reverse complement strand
AAATAGAATATTCCGAAAATCACAACTTTAGGTTTATTAGCAATGAAGACTTTAAACATAATGAATTTCTTTCCAAGAAATGGAGTAAATTGATTGGCATTCGAAGCACAAGTTAAAATCATAAACGTGTAACACATCATTTGTTCTTGAAATACTTTTTCCCAAAAATGGCAATATACAATTTCAACTCATAAAGACATAAGAGCTCAAAACATTTTGGAAATACTTACAAAGCATATCATTAGTTAAAACAACCACATTTGGGCATAAATTGGGTACATAAGCTTTTAGGAAAATCTATTTTCGAAGTCAGTTTGGAACAGTTGAATCAAGGCCTATTTCATAACCTTTCTAACATAATTTCATTTCCTCGGCACCATTGACCACAAGTATAACTTTCATTCTTTGCACATTGGCCATACTTTATATCTCCAACCCACTTCTTTCACTTTCAAGCATCATTATTGATTATCAACAAGGCAATTCTACTCAAGACTTTAAATACACATTTGAGCAACTAACCAAATTAAGGGTCTTACTCATATGTGATTTCTTACACAATTCGACATGCTAGTTATCATTAGAATCACGTTTTCAAATCATAACATATTAACACACAACCCATGCTTAATCACCCTCGGCACCATGAAACCTTAAATTCCTTGAAAAAATTTTACGGGGCCTTACAGGGTTGTCGCCATTCTCCCTTCTCAACATCATAAACAACGACAAGATGCTCGAGTTCATTTTCTTCATTTTCACCCTCATTTGGCGGAGACACTACCCAATTTTGGCAGATAGTAACTTGCGCTTGATCATGCAGGGTCAACGATGAAGCTAGGGCAGCTAAATCATCAGCCTTCTTATAATCTTTCCTAGGCACATGTTGAATAGTCACATTACCATCCCATCCCATCAATATTTTAGCATAATTATGATAAGGGCGTAGTTTAGGTTTCTTGACCTCGTAACTACCTAAAAGCTGATTGACCACTAACTGGAAGTCACCAAATACTTGCAATTGCAACTGCTTCATATCTGCAGTCTAGTCTAAAGCGTAGTAGCATCGATCAGAAGGGCATGATCATCAGCATTGTTGACATCCCTGAAGTTAACGCACAACTAAATCTGGCCATTCTTCTTCCTTACATGGACAATAATTGAGACCCATGTTGGGCATTTAACTTCACGAATAAAGCCATCTTCAATGAGTTTGTTAACTTCACTTTCAATCAAGGGAACCAAGTCCGGTCTAAAGCGCCTTTGAGCTTTCTTAACAGGACGAGCGCCATTCTTGACTGCAAGGTGATGGACTGCTACTTTAGGGTCCAAGCCGGGCATATCTTTGTAACTCCAAGCAAAGACATCCTTAAACTCCTTGAGTAACTCCATATAAGTTCTTTCTTCATCGATTGCTAGTAAATCACTTAGATAAGTGGGCCTCGGTTCTTCATCAGTGCCAAGATTAACTGCTTTTAAGGCATCAACTATTGTCTTCACCCCTTCTTCAAGATCATGTGGAGTAACTTTCACATCTTCATCTTATTGAGGGTCCCCATCATTGAAGGATATATGATAACACAGTCAAACATCCTCCACTTTCTCATCATCCTACATTAGAGATAAAACACCATTCTCGCCTAGTGCAGTTGTGTGGGGTAAACTCCCCATTAGATTTGTACTGTTTTTGATATATAAGCATCGTGTATATGAGGTAACGAGTACGTACATGGGCTAATTGTGTAAAAACCTGATTTCCTTCTTATTTGAGATCCATCAGCATGTGTGATATCCGGCTAAACTAGAATAGCACGCCTACTTGCCTTAACTGTTTACTTGAACTACATGCAGCATGTTTAGTGAATTTACCTGTCTTTCCTTAACTGGTACTTAGGTTGAACTGTAGAATTTCGTACCGTAACTATTGAATTTTATTATTTGGCTACATATTTACTTTGGGACTACGGAAGGGTATTCCGGGAGATCCCCCCTGTACTGCATATTTACTTTGGGACTACGGAATGATATTTTGGGAGATCCCCCTGTACTGAATATTTACTTTGGGACTTTAGAACGGTATTCCAGGAGATCCCCCTGTTCTACACATTTACGTTGGGTCTACGAGACAGTATCTCGGGAAATCCTCTGTTGTTATCTCTGTGTATTGAGTTGTTGTCTTCTATGATTTCATTCTTGTTAAATTTTAGTCTTTATTTTACTGCGGTATTTCGTTCTATCTTGTGTTATTATATATATACCAGTAGGGCCCTGATCTGACCTCGTCACTACTCGACCGAGGTTAGGCTTGGCACTTACTGGGTACCGATTGTGATGTACTCATGCTACTCTTCTGCATATAGTTTTCATGTGCAGATCCAGGTACTCCTTATCAGCTATACTATCAGTGA
Source organism: Nicotiana otophora (assembly GCA_000715115.1). Lineage (NCBI taxonomy): Eukaryota > Viridiplantae > Streptophyta > Magnoliopsida > Solanales > Solanaceae > Nicotiana > Nicotiana otophora. The sequence continues at coordinate 12,342 of AWOL01S0313093.1, read as the reverse complement.
GTCGGGACAGCTTTGGAGACTTTAAGGTATATCTGCCGCGTCCGTAGACCTCGGAGTCCCCTTCTACTCTTCCCCATGTCCATTATCTTCTGTATTTTCTTTTGATAGACTCTGATGTATAGAAACACTAGCTTTTCCTCCTATAGTTTGTGATTCACGATGTTTCGGGTTTTGGGAATACTGTGTAGTATATTGAGGAGTTGGTTATTGTACATGCCAAGTGGCATGGTACTCAGTTATAGTGTTATTACTACAGTTAATTGTTAAATTTATGTTTTCATTTCATTTATTCCGCAAAATATTAGGCTTACTTAGTCATAGAGACTAGGTACCGTCACGATGTCATATAAACGGAAAATTGGGTCGTGACAAGAACCCACACTTTCTTCATCTTCATCACGTCCCTTAGTGTAAACCACAATATATGGATTTACCTTCAGTACTTCTTTACATGAAACCACAAGTTTCGTTTGTCGCCTCATTTTGGAAGGAACCAAACTTTGGAAATCCTTAGAGATCTTCAGGATTCTGAGCGAAGCATGTGTTCTTATGCTTTGATAATTTCTCTGGAACTTGTTCCCCTTCTTTAATGGACCCAATCTCTCAAATACGGAAGTCCTCACAGTTGATTTTACAAGTTGATCAAATACAGAAGGCATGTTAGAAGTGGTAGATTCATCTTCTATAGTGATATGATTATTGCGCCCTTCTTATGGAGATACGCACTGGTGAGGGTTGTTTATATCCCAAACCTTCATGTGGTTGCCTCGTAGCAGCTTCTGATGGAAGCTTCCCTAACTTTGACGGTTCATTGGGATTATATCCAGCATTTGCAAATAACTTATAAGCATTGGCATCAAAACCTTCATCCGTACGCTTTGTAGGAAATGCTATATCTTGTGGTGAATTCTGAGACACAGACTTTCTAAATAGCTTTGAGGACAACTTTACCGCCTCAATCTATTTGATCGGAAGATTTAATCCCTTTAGCATATTTGTTTGGAGATTAGATGATTCACCTTCATGTATATTCTTTCTAGGGACATATTGGAGCGAAAAAGTTACTTTCTTGTTGTGAGACACAATGTTCCCTTTATGAGACTTATGTGGGTCGGGGTGTACCTCCTTAGCAATATCTTTTGTTTTGTCGGCAACCGCCTCAGCTCTCTTAGTCGTGGACTCATCATTCTTTCCATTCGTGACATCATCAGGTTTTAGATCCTTCACAATGCGGTTCTTTAAGTAGAACTTTCCATCGACAAAGTGTGACTCAGTGTCGGTGAATGGCTCGTCATCAGCTACCATCTTCTTCTCAACTTCACCCTCGCAGTATTTCAAACATTGATGGTAGGTAGATGGAACCACTTTATTCTCATGTATCCAAGGCCTTCCAAGTAAGACGTTGTATGAAGTCTTTGCATCGATCGCATACAGCCATGCAATTAATTGCATATCTTCAATGGTGATCCCCAACCTGATCGTGACTATGGCTCTTTGCTCCCAACGGTTGAATCCTTGAATCATCACACGACTTTCCGAGAGTTCGTTCATGGGAATGCCAAGTTCTTTCACAATGCGAATTGGCAAGATGTTCACTAAGGATCCTCTATCAAACAAAATTCTATTTACTCTTTCATCGCGCATATATCCAGCCAGGTACAACGGGCGGTTATGAGGAGTGTCACCGAGTAGAAGATCGTCATTTGTGAACATAACTTTTTTCTCGCAAGCATTAACTTCTTGAGGAATAGATTTGATGAGCTCTTCCGAAAATGGTGCCAATGGTAGGTCGTCATTCTTTTCTTCCTCTTTGCTAGCATGGCAACAAAAGGCCTCACTACAATTATGAGAAATCTTCGTGCAGAACCAACTTGGCAAGAACTCCTCCGAGGTCACTGGATGTCGTGGATTTTGAGGGTGGTGCACTTCCACTTTTTCCTTCTTCAAATGCTTAAATATATTCCGTTTCCTTGGTGTTTTTACCATCATTTTCCTTGTTGGTTGTTCAATTAATTCTTTTCGTGGGCTCCTTTTGTGGTGCCTGTGACGAATCACCAACGTCCAACCTTCATCATCATCAGGTTGATTGACTTCAACTTTGTTGTTCTCTAGTAATTCTTTATCTTTACTTTCTTTAAAACCACATAATTCATCTGGACTGAATGAGCCAAAGGTGATAGAGACTTGGTTTGCGCTTGCTTTCTCATCTTCAAGCACTATCATATTTTTACGAGCCAATTCCATAACTTTGTCCTTGAAGACAAAGCACTTCTCTAGAGGGTGGGTCACAAGTCGATGGTATTTGCAGTAATTTGGGTCATTCGTTTTACCATCTTCATTTGGTCGCTTCATCTCCGGAAGCTCAATGAGATTTAACTCTAGGAGTTCTTCAAAAATTGCTCGCACATAAGAATCCAAAAATGGGTTCTTTCTTTCCCTCGAAGAGACCAACTTAAGGTGCAAATAGACTAATATGTCAATCTTAAGATTGGAAAATTAGAAAACCTCAACTTGAAGACTTGGCGGACTTTACAAATTTCAACTCGAAGACCAACAAATTTGAAGATTTGACGGACATGAAAATTTGGTGGACTTTGATGCTTCAACTTGAAGAGCAGTAGACTTTTAAACTTCAACTTGAAAAATTAGCAGACTTGAAGACTTCAATTTTAAGACTTGTAGGTCTTAAATAATTCAACTTGAAGACTGGAGAATTTGAGGACTTCAAATTGAAGACCGACGGACATGAAGACTTGGAGGGATTGAATACTTCAACTTAAAGTTTGGCGGACTTGAAGACTTCAACTTGAAGGGCAGTGGACTTACAAATTTCAACTTGAAGAGTGACATATTTGAATAATTGGAGGGCTTAAATAATTCAACTTGATGACCGACGAACTTGAGCACTTTAACTTGACCACCGACAGACTTGAAGACTTGGAGGGCTTGAATACTTCGACTTAAAGATGGCAGACTTACAGACTTCAATTTGAAGGGCGGTGGTCTTGCAAAATTCAACTTGATGAGCGATATACTTGAAGATTAGGAGAACTTATATAATTCAACTTGAAGACCGACAAACTTGAGGACTTCAAATTGAAGATTTGGCCTTCTACTAAAAGTCTACATTCATCTGTCGGAGATGCCAATTTGCTATGGAGGCTTACCCTCATTGAACCACCAATCCTTGATAAAGCACAGTGTTCATGTAAGCCCGGGTTTTTAGTTCCAATCAAGTGGATTATATTTCATCATTCTTCCTTCGAATAATGATTGGGGTAATATGAATATTTTGAACTTATGCGGCTGAACCTAGAATGAAACTCTAAACTGCCGACGTACCTCGGTGAAGAGGATCAAGTCATACTGTAGTTCAAAATGGGCGAGTTTGTTTTATTTTTTTATTTTTTTATGTCCTAACTTTTGCCTAGGCCGCCTCTTTCGAGCTTTTCAACCTAGCAGACGTTTTTTTTCTTTTCTTTGGTGGGCCATACATAGTCTTTACTCTTGTGTGCTAGGAGTAACATGCAATTTATGCTCTTGTGTTAAGGAGCGTAGCGATTTGCAATTTTAGCTCATATTTTGATGAGCTTTGCAAACTGAAGGTTTTGCTAAACTTTGAAGGGCTTCATGACATGCAGTTTAGGCTTTGTGCATCCAGGAGCATTGTAACATCAAGGATAATACTTCTTTAAGAACTTGCCATTAATAGGGTCGATTCTCATGCCATCTGTATCAACTAGCTTGTAAGTCCCACTTGAATAAGCTTCTTGCATGACATATGGCCCATCTTTTTTTGAAGTGAACTTCCCTACGTGTTTATGGGAAGTAATAATGGGTCTTCGTATGGCAAGGATTTGATCTCCTACTTGAAAGGACCTTGGGAAAACTCTTTTATTGAAGGCACGATACAATCGAGCTTGATAACATTCAAGACTCTGTTGAGCTTCCAACCTCTTCTCATCAAGAGCCCCCAACTCTGCTAATCGAAGTTGAGCATTTTCTTCATCAGTGATCCCTTCTTGAATAGCTAATCGTAATGAAGGTATTTGACACTCGAGTGGCAAGACAGCTTCGACACCATAGACGAGTGTATAAGGGGTCGCTTGTGTTGGCGTGTGGTGAGTTATTCTATATGCCCATAGAGTTTCTTCCAGGCGGTCATGCCAATCTCATTTGAATTTGGAGACAACTTTCTTTAACAAATTGCATAGGGTTTTGTTGAATATCTCAGCTAGACCATTGGTGGAATCATTGTACATAGAAGAGTTACATTGATTGAAGCCAAAGAGATCACAAATCTTGTTCATTAACCTATTGTCGAATGCCTTGCCATTATCTGTTATTATGTAACGAGGAATGCCAAATCGATAGATTATGTTTACTTGGATGAAATTTGCAACATTTTGCTTCTTTTGCTTCCTTAAGAGCAACAACTTCAGCCCATTTTGAGAAGTAGTAAGTTGCAGGCAAGATGTACAGGTGCCCACCAGAGGACTTTGGTAGTGGTCCAACAATCCCCAAGCATCAAACGGCCAGGATGCAACAGTCGGTTGCAACACTTCAGGAGGCTGATGAATAAAAATCGCATGGAATTGGCAAGCCTTGCATCTTCGAGTGTAGTCCAGGCAATCTTTTACCATCGTTGGCCAATAATATCCCATCCTTTTTATATGGAAGTGGAGCTTTGGTCCAGACTGGTGTGACCCACATACCCCATAATGTACTTCTTGCAAAGCTTGGAGTGCTTTATCTTCCCCTAAGCATCGCAAGAGTACTCCCTCGAATGACCTTCTGTATAGAGTATTTTTGTAGTAAAGGAAACGAGGTGCACGATGGCAGATTTCAGTCCTTCTCCTCGGATTTTCTGGAAGTATCCTGTAGCTCAAGTAATCGATAATGGGTTGTCGTCATTCTTCCTTCTCATCTTCAGAAACAACGACAAGATGCTTGAGTTCATTGTCTTCACTTTCACCCTTATTTGGCGGCGGTACTACCCATTTTTGATAGATAGTAACTTGCGCTTGATCGGGTAGGGTTAACAATAAAGCTAGGGCAGCTAAAGTATCAACTTTCTTATTTTTTTTCCTAGGTACATGTTAAATAGTAACATCACCAACCCATCCCATCAATTTCTTAGCATAATTATGATAAGGGCATAGTTCAGTTTTCTTAATCGCGTAACTACCTAAAAGCTGATTGACAACTAAGTGGGAGTCACCAAAGACTTGCAATTACTTCATATCAACAACCATTTCAAGTCCAAGTATTAATGTTTGATACTCAGCAACATTGTTGGAGTAAAGTTGCGTCAACGTAAAGGAGTACAACACAACCTCACCTTGAGAAGTGACAAATACTATGCCAGCACCAGCTCCTCCGCGATGTGCAGCACCATCAAAGTACATCTTTCACGGAGGTTAAACTTCAATGACCATTGCGTCCTCATCCAGTAGTTCATCAGTTAGCTCCCAATCATCAGTTATAGGGTGATATGCCAAGAAGTCCGCTAATGCTTGTCCTTTTATAGCCTTTTTGGGGGTTCTACACAATTTCAAATTGTTGAATTTGGAGGCACCACCTTTATAGTCGATCACTAAGGATAGGTTTTGACATCACAAACTTGATGAGATTTGCTCTAGAAACAAGACGAACGACATGAGCTTGAAAGTAGTGCTTCAACTTTGGGATTAAGAAGACTAGCGTCAAACATAACTTTTCAATTGGCAAATAATTCAACTCATTTGGTGTCATCATCCTACTTAAGTAGTAAAGGGATTTTTTTTCCTTTCATTATTTTCTTGGGCCAACAACGCTCCAACAGACCTTTCCTATGCCGAAATGTATAGTATCAACGTTTTTCTAGGTATAGGTGCTGCCAAAACTGGAGGCTTCATCAAGTAAGTTTTAATACTTTCAAAGGCATTGCTGCAGGCTTGGTGCCACTTGAAAGGAACGCCTTTCTTCATGAGATGACTGAATGGTTGGCACCTCCCAGTTAGGTTTGAGATAAATCTCCTAAGGTACGCTAGCTTTTCTTGCAGACTTTTCAATTCATGAATATCCTGAGGCTCAGGCATTTTCAAGATTACATCTACTTTGGCTTGATCAATTTCAATCCCTCGATGCCGGGAAATGAAACCAAGGAACTTTTAGGAAGTAACTCCAAAGGCACATTTCAATGGATTCATCCTAAGTTGGTATCTCCGGTGCAACTCAAATACCATTCTGAAGTCTTTCAAGTGGTCGCTCTTCTTTCTTGATTTTACCACCAAGTCTTCAGCATAGCATTCAACATTCTTGTAGAGAAGGTCATAAAAGATATTCTGCATATCTCTTTGGTAAGTAGCACTAGCGTTCTTCAAGCCAAAAGGCATCACCTTGTAGCAATAAATTCCCTTTGGGGTACAGAATGCAGTAAGCTCTTCATCTTTTGGTTCTATGCGAATTTGGTTATAACCCGAAGAACCATCCATGAATGTCATTGCCTCGTACCCAGTGGTAGTGTCAATCATAAGATCTGGAATAGGAAGCGAAAATTCATCCTTAATGAATGCATTGTTGAGATCCCTAAAGTCGACACACATTCGAATTTGGCCAATCTTCTTCCTTACAAGGACAATATTTGAAACCCATGTTGGGTATTTAACTTCACGAATGAAGCCAACTTCGATGAGTTTGTTAACTTCGGTTTCAATCAGGGGAACCAAGTTCGGCCTAAAGCGCCTTTGAGCTTGCTTAACAGGATGAGTGTCATTCTTGACTACACGGTAATGGACTGCTACTTTCTGGTCCAAGCTAGGCATCTATTTGTAACTCCAAGAAAAAACATCCCTAAACTCCTTGAGTAACTTAACATAAGTGCGTTCTTCGTCAACTTCTAGTAAAGCACTTATGTAGGTGGGTCTTGGCTTTTTATCAGTGCTAAGGTTAACTTCTTTTAAGGCATCAACTGTTGTATCCACTCCGTCTTCAAGTTCAGGTGGAGAATCTTTCGTATCTTCATCTTCTTGAGGGTCCCTATCATTGGAGGATATGTGATAACACGGTGAAATATCCTCTAATTTCTCATCATCATCCATTAGAGACGAAATACCATTATCGCCTTATGCAGTAACATGATATGAAGAACCCACACTTTCTTCATCTTCGTCATGTTCCTTAGTGTAGACCACAGTATATGACTTAAACTTCAGTACTTCTTTACTGAAACCACAAATTTTATTTGTCACCTCATTCTAGAAGGAACCAAACTTTGAAATCCTTAGAGATATTCTGGATTCTAGGCAAAACGGGTGTTCTTATGCTTTGATAATTTCTCTGGAACTTGTTCCCCTTCTTTAATGGACCAAATCTCTCAAATACAGAAGTCCTCACAGTTGATTTTCCAAGTCGATCAAAGACATAAGGCTTGCTAGAAGTGGTAGATTCATCTTCCACAGTGATATAATTTTTACTCGCCCTTCTTAAGGAGATGCGCATTGGTGAGGGTTGTTTATATCCAAAACCTTCATGTGGTTGCCTTGTAGCAGCTTCGGATGAGAACTTCCCTAACTTTGACGGCTCATTGGGATTGTATCCAGTCTTTGTAAATAACTTGTAAGCATTGGGATCAAAACCTTCATCCGTACGCTTCGTGGGAAGTGCTATATCTTGTGGTGAATTCTACGACACAGACTTTCTAAGTAGCTTCGAGAAAAACTTTACTGCCTCAATCCATTTAATCAGAAGAGTTAGCCCCTTTTAGCATGTTTGTTTGGAGATAAGATGATTCATCTTCATCTTTCTTCTTTCTAGGGATATATTGGAGCGCAGAAGTTACTTTCTTGCCGTGAGACACATTGTTCCCTTTATGAGATTTATTTGGGTTAGGGTATGCCTCCTCAGCAACAACTTCGGTTTTGTCGGCAACCACCTCAGCTCTCTTAGTCGTGGACTCATCATTCTCGCCATTCGTGACATCATCAGGTTTTAGCTCCTTCATAATGCAGTTCTTTAAGTAGAACTTTCCATCGGTGAAGTGTGACTCAGCGTTGGTGAATGGCTCGTCATCAGCTACTATTTTCTTCTCGACTTTACCTTGTAATACTTTAAACATTGATGGTAGGTAGATGGAACCACTTTATTCTCATGTATCCAAGGCCTTCCAAGCAAGATGTTGTATGGAGTCTTTGGATCGATCACATTCAGCCATGCACTTGATTGCATATCTTCAATGGTGATCCCCAACCTGATCGCGACTATGGATCTTTGCCCCTCTTGGTTGAATCCTTGAATCATCAAACGACTTTCCGAGAGTTCGTTCATGGGAATACCAAGTTCTTTCACAGTGCGAATTGGCAAGATGTTCACTGAGGATCCTCCATCAACAAAATTTGATTTACTCTTTCATTGTGCATATTGCCAACCAGGTACAATGGGCAGTTATGGGGAGTGTCACCTAGTAGAAGATCGTCATTTTTGAACGTAACGTTTTCCTCGCAAGCATTAACTTCTTGAGGAATAGATTCGATGAGCTCTTCCAAAGATGGCACAATGGTAGGTCGTCACTCTTTTCTTCCTCTTTGCCAGCATGACAACAAAAGGCCTCACTACCATTATGAGAAATCTTCGTACGGAACCAACTTGGCAAGAACTCCTCCAAGGTCACTAGATGTCGTGGCTTTTGTGGGTGCTGCACTTCCAATTTTGTCTTTTTCAAATGCTTAACTGGATTCTGTTTCCTTGATGTTTTTACCATCATTTTCCTTGTTCGTTTTTCTATTGATTCTTTTCGGGGCTCTTTTTGTGGTGCCTACGACGAGTCACCAACGTCCAACCTTCCTCATTATTAGGTTGATCAACTTCAACTTTGTTGTTCTCCAGTAATTCTTCATCTTTACTTTCTTTAAAACTACACAATTCATCTGGATTGAATGAGCCAAAGGTGATAGAGACTTGGTTTGTGCTTGCTTTCTCATCTTCAAGCACTATCTTATTTTCACGATCCAATTCCATAACTTTGTCCTTGAAGACAAAGCACGTATCCAGAGGGTGGCTCACAAGTCGATGATATTTGCAGTAATTTGGGTCATCAGTTTTCCCAGCTTCATTTGGCTGCTTCATCTCCGGATGCTCAATGAACTTTAACTCGAGAAGCTCTTCAAAAATTGCAGGCACATCTGAATCATGGGCACGAGTCGCAAGTTCTTCAAATGTGTTAGGCTTGATACCTTGCAAGATGTAGCGTAGTCCCCAATGCATGCCTTGGATGCACATCTCTATGCCAAAAGCTTCACTAAGCCATTCTTTGCAGTCGAGGCTTGAATTTCTCCAACGATTGATAAAGTCGATAACTAGTTCACCATTTTGTTGACGAGTATTTGTAAGTTCTATCATACTCACAGTATGTCTCGTGCTATAAAAGCAATTGAGGAACTGTTTCTCTAGCTGATCCCAGCTTTCAATAGATTCAGCCTCGAGGTTTGTGTACCAATCAAAAGCATTTCCTTTTAGTGAGTGGACAAACTGCTTAACGAGGTAATCTCCATAAGTCCCAGCATTGGTGCACGTCTCAACGAAGTGCGCCACATATTGCTTTGTATTGCCTTTGCCATCAAACTATTGAAATTTTAGAGGCTGATAGCCAGCAGACATCTTCAATATATCGATCCTTGAAGTGTACGGCTTTACGTAGGTAAGGGAGGACTTGGAAGCAACTTCATATTTGTTTTTTATAGTCCCTTCAATAAACTCTTTTAGTTGATTGATTAGAATCATCCTTTCCGAAGAAACTGGAATTTCCTTTGTGGATGCAACTTCTCGTGGGGAGGATCAATCTCTTGAATTATATGAGCTTTCCAGGTGCGTGGGTGGATTCTTCTTCCATCAAGATTCCCACCATGTCTGTTAGCTTGTCGATTCTAGCATCTTGATTTTGCATGCATATGGTCAAGCTAGCGATTTCTTCCGTCAAGTTTGCCAACTGCTCCTCCACAGATGAAACGTTTGTCATCATGGCTTGCATGATTGTTATGGATGATGGGGAGTAGCATGGATTGTCACATAAATTGATCCCTGATTGGCTCACATTATGAGGTGTAAGTGGGGAGGATCCATCACTTGAAGTATCACCATCTTCCTTAACAACAGAGTTCTTGGATCCGGAGAGGTCCAGTTAAGCTAGAGTTTTCTTAATCTTTTTAGCAATATCGCTTCCTCCTTCATGTGTGTTTGTAGAAGATCTTGCTCATTTTGAGGATGATGATCCGAAAATAAGAGTTGATGCGGACGACACTTGGGGTGCTTGTTGTCCTAATGAGCTTGCTTTGCTCCTCGTAACTGGTCCAAAGCTTCCAAATGTAACATCGAGGATGCTTTCCATATCAACATAGAACCTGGAATTAGCAGCCTTAGTGGAAGTTGATGTGGAGTTGAATTTCTTTGAAGCCATTTCGATATTCTTGAAATTTGGTGATTGAAAAGTTGAGATGAGGGGTAAATATTGTCCTACTGGGCGTGCCAGAATTTGTAGACAATAAATTTGCACCAAAAAAATAAAATCGAGATCGAAAAATATTGCAACAATCGTAGTATTTGATTTCAAATAATATGAGTGTACAATCTTTATGAATCCTCTGATTCTTCTTTGCAATAGTAAATAAATTCAAGGGTCTTTGAGCTTGATCTTGAATCTATATTTGTTGTCACGAACGATGATCCTGAATTCAACTAGCACGAACTATAATTTGAACTCGTACTCCTTGAACCTTGATTTGTTCTTCGTTCTTGAGCTTGAACTTGAATTCTTGAATTCTTGAATTTGAACTTGATTGCTTGAAGCTTGAAACATGTGGAGGAATTTGCGGTGTTTGATCCACGAGCTCTCTCTTGCTTCTTGTTATAACTTCTTGTGTCTTTTCTAAGTTATGACGACCCCTATTTATAGTTGTGGAAGGGAAAAATTGTGATGAGAACAAACTCTTTCCCACCAATCAGATTGAAGAGTGACAAGGCCGCATTTGATTAGCCAGAACATGTCACTTGCACATGTGGCACGGTTTCATTGGCCTTTTAATTTGACTTGACATGCCTTATCATTTTGACATGTGGCATGATCCTATTGCCTCTTCTGTTTGACTTGGCGTGCCACGTCATTTGACACGTGGCACCAAACTGAGCCTCTAGGAAGATGACATCTTGGGCTTAATAAAGTGGGCTCATCGTCTGTAGCCCGACTAAATGGGCTAGCGTAGTCAATATTTATTGGACTTAAGTAATTAATTCAATTATATTTGTCCATAATATTTATTTGGGCTAATATACCTGGAATTTAAAGTAGAGTCCAAATAATTTTATGGATTTAAATCCAATAAAATTTTGCATGCCTACAAAGTTAATTCATTTTCTAACTATAAATTTATAAATATTGATATAGTCAAACCTCTTTATAACAGTCTCGTTTGTTCCAAATACTTTTAGATGTTATAGCGAAGTGTTGTTGTAGAGAACATATATTATAACATAATATGAAAATTGGTTCTAAAAAAGCTTGGCTTTTATAGTGAAATGTTGTTATATAGAGATGTTGTTATAGAGAGGTCTGACTGTAGTATATAAGAAAGTACAACTTTAAATTAAGAAACTAGATAGAGACCATTTATTTTGGGTTCTTTTGCGGATCATAATTACCAAAGTACTAATTAACTGGACAAATCATTTACACCTTAATGAATATGATGCAACCAAGGACAAAACTAGTTAGAGTGCACTCTATTGTTGTGGAGTCGAAATTTTCAATAAGAAAATTTAAAATATAAAATAGCAAGTATACAAAAAAGCCAAAGAAGATTCAACACATAATCTATATACATAAAAAAGTTTATTTATCTCTACCATTGATTGTATATTTTTGCTTGGTTTCTGAGATTTTATTTTCATTTATTGTGGCGCAAACAATGGCAAGATTCCTAAATAGCAAAAAGGAAAACAACAAAAAAAAAAAGAAGGAAAAGTTCTTTGCGAGATTTGACTCCTCCATGATCGTCACAAATATAATTCTCTCCCTAAAGTTGTATGAACTTTAACTCTCAATCTTCTAGTCGATTTAATAATCTTTTTTCACTAGTATTTTCCCCCTTTTGTTAAACACACTTTTGATAAGCATTGTGGGTGTGTTTGGTAGGAAGGAAAATGTTTTTGATGAAAAATATTTTTCTTGAAAATTAGTGATTTTATCACTTATTTTTTCTTGTTTGGTTGGTGAGTGAAATTGTTTATCCGAAAAATATTTTCTAGTGTTTGGTTAGAGAGTAAAAAATATTTTTTAGGAAAATAATTTCTTATGCTACTCTCCTCATCCCC